>JAQGBJ010003843.1:0-11557 GCA_034698345.1 Sphaeridia pumilis | reverse complement strand
ACTTGTGCATGAGGCACACGTGACGATCGTTTTACAATCACTTGGGCTCAATAACTCGGCTTCCGGTCATGTTCTTGCAGAGCAGAGTTTTTCCCGCCACCGCTACCGAATCGTGTGTAACAAATGGCCCCTTCATGTCCGAATTCTATGCATCCACAAACTTTTGCTTATGTATTGCCAGTGGTGGTTTTTATATGGACATTTGAAAGCGAAACCGGCCTTGTATCACATAGATATGCTCTCCACACGCCAGCCAGACGTCCAGCCGGGCATTAGTAGACTTTGCAAGCATCCTGTATGCATTCATATACGACGGATGTTTCGAGACAATGGGAAATAATGTTGTTAAGCTACATCAAACGAAAACGAGTCTCCATCTTGAGCTTGCATACTGACGAGGCGACCCGTTGAGAAGGATGAAAAAATTACAAACATTAATCTTGTGTAAGGTGGTGAAAGTTGTTTCTCGGTTGCAAATTCATGTACATTTTGTGGTACTCACGCTCCTGTGGATCAACCACCAAGATCTACGCCTTTAAATAAAATTCGCCGCAACAAAGCAGAGGAAACTCCATCAGACTGGGGATTTGTTGCTGGATTCCTGCAGTTACAAATACCGAAGATTCCACCCATCCAAAACTTCTTAGTGGACTACGTCAAATGTTGTTGTGCTTCCGGGAATTGAAACACAGATGACGCTGAACTACGAGGCAATGAACAAGGTTTGTTAGATAGTTTTGATTTGAATTTACATTCGTGAACTGATGATTGCAACTGCACATAGCAAAATTTGTGCCAATCTGAAAGGTACTTATTACTTATTATTCATGAATCGGCAAAGGGGCTCCTTTCTCTTGGTTCGACGGTTTGCAGACGGCAACGGCATAAGTTTGAATACTGCCGGGTATTTTCGCTACCACCACTCGTAATGATTTGCTTCCGGGTAATTGCACCAGACTGGTAATTACAGGGAGAAAGATTTTATTATTAACACATGGTGTGATTGCACAATGCATGTAATTTGTCACGAAGGAGTCGTTAGACCAAAAGGAAATGTCTGGTTGACGATGGAAATGGCGTGAAGCGTCCAAGTTTTGATGGAGATTTGCTCTGCGAATCTCGTCCAAAGAGAAGAAGCTGAATGAGTGCATTGGAGAAGGAGTTGAGAGAATAGCCTTAACGTACGAAAAAATTCCAAGGCTGGTATGAGCATGAGAAATATTAATGGGGTTCGCAGAAGGCGGGTAGTAAATGCGTCACATGTTGGCTTTTTGTAATGATAAAATTGGCTTTGTAGAAGAGGTATTGGGGTTCTGCATAAAGGCTCATGTTGAACGAACGTGGCAAAGTCACGTAAGAGCCGAGTAATAAAAAGATTTACGAAAAAGGCAAGGATTGTGTATATACATAAGCAGATTGAAGGTCGCATTGGAGACTTACAGAGCAATTGGAGCAAATGGTGTACGAGACCTAATTAGACGATACACGTGTTGGAGAAGGAGAGTGCTGGAGAATGTGTGAAAGTTGTTTGACAGAAATTACTGAACAAAGGTGATGATGTGATGATGTGAGGGAAGGGAAAAGCTGAAATTTGGTGCGAAATTGCTAAAGCTTTTTAGTCCATTGAAGAAGGCAAACGAGAAAATGTTGACGAGTTCGTGGAATAAAATCTCAAGGGCTCATCAAGGAGGATGAGTTTACCCAGGGAATTAACTTATCAAGTTTCCATCAAGATTTTTATGGAGCTGTAAAACAAGGGGAAAAAGCTTTTCTTATCTTGTCCATTTACTTTCAGAAAGAACTTGCCAGCTGAATTGAAGTCTTGTTGAAGAGAGATTTCGTCACGGAGTTGACAAACAAGCTTCCAGTAAAACACAAACTGAACAAACAGATTGCGTGATTGCTCGAGTATTTAAAGGAATGCTTTTCTTCCACTCCATGTCGTACGAGCGAGCGGAAAGGCTTTTCAAGGTTGAGTTTGAAGGATCTTCCCAGATTGGAGTTGGAGAGCAATGTTGTAAATTTTAGCAAGATTTTGCTAGATAGACGTTGCTTCTTACTTGGGTGAGCAAAGGACAGTGGCTTGGCAAAATCCAGTGAAGCATGAAGGATGTATGAAACTGTCGGTTTGACTAAAAATGACTACAAAGACAAAGTGGTAAGTCAAGGGTAATTCAGACGGGCTAATGCAGATGCATATGGAAACCCAATCGTCCTCTTTGAGCCTTGCATAAGTCTCGCAAAGATGAAGGATTTTGCACTTAAGCTGTAGATTTACCGAATGGGACTCAATTTGACGGCAATCCTTTAACAGCAATACACGACAGGTTCCCTATATTCCAGCTCCAGCTTAAAAAGCGCAAATATACACACGTGTTCTTGCGCTAGCCCTTTATTTTATTCGACTTTCTAAACGTTTTTGACATGTTGCCGGTTATGCAGACAAAATACGGCATGTCTACCGACAATAATATATCCTTGTTTCGGATACATGCGCCATGAGTTGGGTGACGTTCTTTTACGTGTGAATATGTAGTACAGCTTTGTGGTTGGCATCACGTAATTAGAAATGAAATCAAGGAGAAGGTGATTTGTAAAAACTGGCTGACTGGGTGCGGAATCAAGTAAAAGCCCTAATGTTTACTAATTAAAGGTCTGTGTGGGCTTCGTTATGAAAGAATAGAGTAATGTCGAGTTGGGAATTGCGAACCTTCAGTGGAAGGTAATTTGACAAAAAGCTATAGACACGGGCAACCTGAGAGAGAGAAGTGAAAAATCGTTCTAGTGCCATTCTTCTCATTTGTAAAAGAAATTTACGCTCCGGATAATGCGAAACGAAGAAATTAATTACGACTTACTACAGCCGAGGAGAGCGGGAGCAGTGTGTAATTTAGAAATCTAATTTCCCTCCAGCTTATAGAGTTAAATGAAAAAGACGATTATGTATGTATACAGCCATTTAGATGTATACAATTTTCATGAATGAAATGAAGGTGTGAATAAATATCAAGCTTTGAAAGTGATGGTAGAAGCATAAGCTCCTTTGAGGGAGAAGTATTTTACAAATCATTATTATGAGTGCTGCAATAACCGTTTAAATGTCCAGTGGGTCGGCAAAACTTATGAAGAGAGTTGTCTTGTGCACTAAAACGAAACGGCTAATGTTCTCCGTTAAGAACGCCTCAAGGCGTTTCACAATGTCACTCGTGCTAGATGGGCTATCTGCAATTGCCCACCAGTCCTCAAGTCAAGGTTGTTCAAGTTTTTCAGCTCCCTAAAACTGAATTGATCGCAAGTTTGAATAGGAGCTTTAAAGAGAATTTCTCCTGCCTGTAATTCACAAGAGCTGCAAGAGGTTTGTGAGCATAGAAAATAGGCTTGACGTCTTGTTTTCATTACTTGGAAATAAAGGTGTCAAGTCGTAGATAATACAATTATTGTTAAGAACGTTATAATAGTTTTAAGCGCGTGTCATTTTGATGCTGTTGCAAAGTTAGGGCGGAATGTTAAGTTTGAAAAGTTGCAAGGGCTCGCGAAATTTGTTCAAGACTTGTTCAAGATTCGGCGGAAGCAACGAGATATAAAGTAGAGCAGGAAAAATTGCTTAGCCGTCAATAGAGGTTCTTGTGGTGAAGATTGTGAAAAATTCGCCACATCGACCAAGATGTTTCGAGCTGTCAACAAGATACTGCTCGGGTGAGTTGCATGAAAGGATCGTAAATCAAGATGCCACCGGAAGTTGTAAAGTTTTTTTGCAAAGTGTACTGTGATGGTACTTGGGGTGAGAAGAACACATTGGAATTTCTACAAGATCAGAATGACATTTTTTGCGTAAAGTTTGATGGAATGAGGGTGTGTATAACAGGTGGGATTGATTCATCCGTGTCCGCCACGCCAAGACTCGACATGTTTTGAAGAGCTCGATAATATTTTAAAAAGTCAAATTGATGGCAAAAGCTAGACTTTTCCCCTTCAATACATAATTATTAACGGAGGAGCGGAGAGGACTGAAGGCCATGAGAAATTCCCGGAGGAAGCTTCGCGGACGAGATGATAAGAGGAAAAAATTTTGAGCATCTTTTCTACAGCTTTATAGTAATTTTCTCTGACGGGATTGTATGTTGGCAGAAAAATTAGTTGGAAAACGCAGAATGTTGAGGGAAGGAAAAAGGCATTTATCAACGTCAATGAAGTAGTTGACGTATAGTTTTTCAACAGAGGATCAATCGTGAAAGTTTGCAAGGGATTTATTACAACAGAGGCATCTTCTTACACCAACAAGCTTTCACCTAATACTGTTGCTTTCCGCGGGTGTGAAAAAACGTGTCTACAGTTCACCATTATTTCGCAAACTTTTGCCTCTCTCTTTTCCTTTACAAGGAAAAAGGATGAGCTCGTTGAACAATGTTTTCGCTCTTTCGCCAACTGCGTTTGGCTTTTAACTGACTGGCTGAGCGAAAATATTTGTCTCGTCTGGACGCGTATACATCCATGAAACTGTTTGCCTACCCTCGAATTTTCAGCAAGCGTACAAGAAACTGAGGAGGCGGGAAAAAACAATATTGGCGGCAACAATATCATGCCGCATACATATGTACATTAGGACAGACGAGACGTCAAATGACAAGCGGTTGTCAGAAACGAGAAAATGATTGAAAGGCTCGATACAAAAGACAGGAGAGAAAATAATCTAATTTCAATATTTGCTCAACGCAATCTATATGACGCTTTTTGGCGCAAGTGACTCATGCATATTCTGTTCCATCTCTACAATACATGTAGAAAACGTCAATTTTGACGCAGGAGCGGTAAATGTACGTGTTCGCAAAAGCTCAAGTTGAACTTGTGCAATTACCAACTCTGTGTGATTTCTTCCAAAAACAAAAGTCAAAGAATAAGTTAATGATAAATACGGGCTAAGAAGAATTCCATAAAGCTGAAAAGTTGTTGTTCTTGTTGGTCTTTGCTGTTCTCTAGCAAAGTTACGACTTTTTGTACAAGATATGTTCTTGCGCCATAGCAGCTATATATACAGGACTGGACTTTTAATAATGAAAATAAACGTGTTGGTGACGACGATACAGTTGGATAAAGTTTTGCAAAGTTTTTGTGAATAACGCCTACTTAAACTATTGCTCATGTTCTTCAAGTTTCTCCAGAAGTTTGGGAACGAGAGAAACTGTGAAATCAATAATTTTGGTCCATAAATTTGTGGCTCATCTTTTTGGAACACGTCAAGGAGCTAATAAAGATGTAAAACAATAGGAGGGATCAAGGTGGAATTGAGCAGGGTTCTATAATGATAAAGTTGGCAAGCGATAGCGGCTTCTGCCGCCGACTGACTGAGCAAGAAAGGCCCTGATCAACTGATTTATTCCGTTTGCATGCAAATAAATGATTTATTTCCGCCATCCGCATAAACGGTGAACAAAGAAAATGTGTGTTCTTCTTCTTCAGCACCTTTCACCAAATCTCGTTCCTTTCTCATTTTATCGGGTATTCTGTGGGATCAAGGAAGAAAAGCCTCTTTTGCCACAGGATCGTCGCCATCAGGAACCACACAATTCTCTCAAGCTTTTAATTGCTCATATCTTCTGCTCCGCAGATGAAAGGTTACTGGGGAAAAGCTTTGTGGGAAACAAAAGAGCCATGATCAACTACATGTCTTGATGATGCTCATGTCTCCGCAGGGACACAGGAGACAATTAACTGTGATACATCCAAGAGAAAAAGATACTACACGAGCACTTGAAACCACTGGATGATATAGACGTAACTATTCGACCAACTTGCATGTACATTGCCGAATAACAGCAAGCTTATTATTACGTACACGCTCTTCGTCATGTGTAAGTAAAGTCTGTTGGTGAAAGCATCATTTCGAAGCGGAAGGTGATGACATTAGCTATTTAAATTCTTGCCCCAGGAGAAGCCTTGATAGCGGCAGACGAGAAATGCTTCCTGCTTGCATTAATAGCCCTTTGCGGGCTCACCGGATATGAGGCCAAGAATTTCATCCCTCCGGCTCTTCAATAAAGATAGCGTCGCCTACTGTAACTTTACAAGCTTGTTAGAGGAAGTAAACGTTTGCAATAATGGTAGTTGATGAACATTTCAGTGCTGGAGAAATCAACATGACATTTGAGGTAACAGGACGAGGAAACTGTCGAAAATTAAAGTGGAACCGTCATTATTTGGCTGTTGGAAATAATTTTCAACAAGAAATAGAATTAAATTGTCGGTTCTATCCAAGGTTGAGTCTGAACTGAACGTAGGCAGGGGTTCCTTTTCTCGTCTCCACTGTGTAAGTTTGCCTGTGTAAGAAGTAAGAGAAGAAAGAAAGCTTGAGTTGTTGGGAGAACTCCACTTACCTCATTGAGGCTGGTCGGTGGAGACACTTTCATGAAATTCTCTCAGGTGAAGAAATTCACGGTTGGAATGAGGCCGTAGATTGCATTTTTAATGTTGATGTCCCCAGTAATCAAAAAGTTAGCAGAGTAGTTTGAAGCTTCCTTGCACATGCAAACAAAAGAGGAGCTTTTTGGGGTGCTAAGAGCGCTGACAAATTTAAACATGGCGAAAATAGACTCACTCTTGCACCATCATCATCAGTGCTGGAGCTTAAAATGCAAATGTTCAAAGTTCTCCAAGGTCAGTATAATAAATTAGAGTTGTAAAAATAACAGTTACTGCAGCTTTTAGAAGGTGCGCCGCTACTAATTGATAAGACGAAGCTTTTGAGTGCTAATTGCAGGTTGAGGAGGTGCAAGAGGCGGATTTAGCAAAGGGAACAAAGTGTGTCATCATTTGCAAACAATAACTGAAGTTGGCAGAGAATGACATGGAAGGAATTCTGCACAAGGATAATTTATGGAGGATGGCAAAAGTTCTTTGTTGTGTGTGTGGGAATCATAAAAGCAGGAGCTTTATATATGGTAAGCAATAAGGATGATGGTGACAAGGAAAAGTTTTGTGTTACTGTTGTTAGCTTTACTAGGTCCATGGTGAGACGAGATGCGCTTTGATTATGTGTATTTAGATGTGCAAGAACGAAAAGGAGCGACGGCCGAGTGCGAGGTGGAGAAATTAAAGAATTTAAATGAGGATTAATGTATGGAAGTGGAGGAGAACAATGTACGAGTTTTATCGTTGACGTCATAATTAATGGAAGCTCAGATAAGGGAGAGCAAAACGAGAGAAAGTTTATCATAAAACTTTGGGACAAACAAAATGAGCCAACAACGAATAGGAAAAATGTAGAGGGAATTAATACACTTATTTCTGCTCTGGCATGAATATGAAAATTAGGGCGAATTTTGTTTTTGCTTTCTCAAAAACATTGGCGCCAAGTCTCATTATGAGGGGCCTGGAGCAGCACAAGAAATTCGGCACAAAAATGTATAGCGTTAAATACTTTGATGTCCAAATCTGGGCTGGTGAAAGTAAAAAAATGTTTTTTTATTTTTCTGTTCTGCTCCAGGAATGCTGGTGCTGGCATCCAGCCATGATTTAATAGAAAATTGAGGTATTTTTAGTCAACGAAAGATGAAGAAGTATATTGGCCAAGGTCATTGTAGTTTAGGTTCTGGAATCCGTGTGAATTTTGGGATAGAACGTATTATACCAAAAAATAGGCGTTCCCGGGTCAAAAGATGAAATTCAGCAAGTTTTCGTGGTCCAGTTTTATCTTATGGATTACGAACAATGGGAAACGGTTCAGTCGGTATCTATTTCTTCTGCAAGCTGGTAACAGTCCCAGAAAATAATTGAAAGGGTTAGTTCGCAGAGCATACACGCGTATATATATCTATGCGTGTTCCTGTGATGTAAAGAAGCAAAGTCGTAAAATGAAAGTTGCTGAAGCAGGTATGAAAAAAGTTGTCTGTGAATTGGTTCGTTCCACCGATGGGAATAATAGTGACTCGGTATCAATGCGATTTTGCCAACTGCATCGCATCGGTAGAAACAGAAAAGTGAAGTAATCCGGAAGGGCGGTTCGTAGAAAAAGTCCAATTCTTTTTCGTATGTAATAACGTTTTCTACTAGCTTGGCGATAGGATTGAATAACATTGGAAAGATGGTTCTTTCGGTAGTGGAAGATTCGTGTTGAGTAACTGCGAGTGAAATGGAGTTGAATGGGCAAAGAGAAGGCGTTTGCATGAATCCCGATAGGATTTTGGTTGGCGGGAGGACATGGAGTGAGAACTGGATAGACTCGCGGCTCTGGATACTGCAGCTTGGAATGACCCTGAGCAAGTTTTATGTGTTCTTTTGGTGATATGCGTGTTGGTTTAAAGTGCTCGTGCTGGCCAAGAAGAAAAAAAGAAGAAGACCACGACGGGGCAGGGGAAGAGCGGTTGGATTGGCGAGGAAGCAACTTTCGTACGTCTTCACCACAGTAGTAACAGTAGCTGGAGACTTGTAGGTAATACAAGCAAGGAAGGCAGTCGTGGATATGTGGAAAGTTGGAAAAAAGTTTGCTTATTTTGGCGAGAGGCGGCTTAAGGTATACATGAGTTTGGCATTAAGGACCGGGGTAAGTTGAGCGTGAGAGGTTGAAGGGAAAGTTGGCTGGCTGTAAGAAAGGTGGAGGAAGGATCCCGTGACTGAGGAGGAAATACAAGTGATGGAAGGAGCGGAAAAAATTCAGTCGACCCAACGACAGGTATGTGGCAAGGATGAGATGAATTTTGTTTGCAAATCGTTTCGAATTTGACAAACACAAGGAGGAAAGACAGTGCTGGTTTCAGCTAGCTCAAGAAAGGGATGTGACCCGAAGGGAAAGAAAGGAAATTTCGTTATTGAACTGTTTGTACATGTGGATGGGTCTGGTGAACTTGAATGTGTATGGCTGTCTTTGGTGTATGGATATTTGTATCGGGGATAAGAAGTTATCGATAGATGACTGACTGTTTGAGTGTGCCGTGTACAAGTGTCTTCAAGAAGGACGGCCAAGAAGGCCAAAATTGTATGTGTATGTGTAAAGGAGAGTGCAATCTCTCGAAAGATATAAGGCGAGATAGAAAGAGACGCGTGTGTGGAAAAAGTAAATAGGAGCCGGGGAAAGAAGGAAGAGGAAGAAGAGCGTTCATAGGACAAAGGACATGGAAGGGAGAAAAGCTTGGAACCCGAGGGAGTAAATAGCAGTGGTGAAAGTACTCTCTACCGTTACGGACGGAGAAAGCAGCAGCGAGCAGAGGACAGCAGCGAAATTCGCAAGTGAGCGCGACAACTCGATATACAACAAAGACTTTTGCAAACACGTAGTATGGTTAGGTCGGGGATGGTCCTGCTAATAATCACGTGCACCTAAATCCACATTGTTTGTTGCCAAAATAGAGTGGACGTGGATTTTTAACCCCAAAAACACAGCGGGTGTTTGGCGCTGAGAACTGTGAAAAGCTGGGGAGTATTGATTTTATTTAGGCAGCCTGCTTCTTCGTCTTCTTCGGAAAAGTCTCTGCTGTCTGTGTGTTGCTGTGTAGGGTGGGCGAAATATACTACAACTGCTGCTGCTACTACTACTACTACTGCTACCGCCACCGTTGAATCCACCGCGTGTGTGTGGATCGGATTGTGGTAGGAGCCAAGAAACAAGGTTAGAGTGCTAAACAAGTCGGTTGTTGTTGTTGTTGCTGTTCCGCCGGTTCCGAAGGAATGTTTTCTCCAGGCCCAGCAACTGCTTTCTCTCGCGAAGGCATCTCGTGTTTCCCCACCATGGGAAATTCCGTCACAGTTACGGAACAACAAGGGGCGCAAGAATGAGAAGGCCAACCCAACCAAATCTCACAAGTGTCAATCACGAACGAAGCTGATCAAAACAAACCGAGAGGATTGTCGCCGCACCGACTTGTAGACATCCACCCCTTGACCATCCCTGTAGTTCACGTCTTGCACCCACTTCTACCGTTCAACCTTCTAGTTCGAATTTCGAATAAGTACCTTCTTCGACCACGTCTCCAGCCTCTTTCGTAGCCCACTATCTCAACCCTAGCATAAAAGTCAAGTGGGACGACAGGACAAGTTGTGTGATACATGGGAACCAAAATGTTGTTTCAACGGAACTGCTCCTGACAGCTCATTTGACAGCGTTCCACCCTTGAACGTTTGCTAGTTGTCCTTTACTGTTGGACTCCAAAAAACTGCTGCCCGTTCATTTACCGCCTACCGCTTGCCTACGACTTGTATAAGCAGCTGCCAAAAAGATTGGGTGATTTGGTGATTCAAGAGTGTCATCGCCAAGTGCTAGTACTATCAGCTAGCCGAGTAAATCTGTAGTAGTGTGTCAAATTTATAGTGTCTGGGTGCGGTTTCTTTTGGAAAGTCAAGTGCATTATAAGTGCTTTAAGTTGTAACCTTTCTGTGCAAGTCTGTGTGAAAACGTGTGCACTTCACCATGCTCGGAGGCCTTAAAAGTCACAGTTTGTCCAAACTCGCCCTTTCCAAATTTCTCTCACAGAGCATGTAAGATCCTCTTGAATATGTAACGGTCAATTTGAAAAATTCTTAAATATTTTTGCTCCATCACTAACAAAAACAGTTTGGATTGTGTGCTCCTACATAAAAGATTGATTTGCAACTATTACTGCAGACTCTCTAACAGCAGAGTCGATTAGAGTCCTCGGTTTTTTACTAACAATACTGGACTTGGGGTTTGATTCTAACACTTTTGTAGAAGAACCTTTTTGCTATGATACATATAAACGATTGAGCCAATTTAACAAGCTTTGGGCTGATGACGATGACAAAGAAATCAAGTCATCAATAGTGTGTACATTCTAATTAACAAAGGTCTACGACGCAAGTTCCTTTGGGAATGCCAATAGTCCAGCATGATTTGGTCCCTTTGCTTGTTTTCCCTATATAAAGCACATAAAGCAATGTAAACACTGCTGCAGCGTAGATGTATATAAATTTTAACGTTGTATTCAACGGAGATAAGCAAGGAAACAACAAGAATTACGAGCCTACAGAGATTCATCGTGGACACCATCGGCACCATTCGGTGTATATATAACGCGCCTTCTTCTGCTAGCCATTATACGTCGGCTGGAATTACGACAAAGTTTACTATCAGTTTTACTTTTGTTTATGGCCAACTGAATTACGTTTATGGCTGTGACAGACAATGCAAATGCACATAACTAACCAAGAAATTTACGGTTCAAAGTTAACACGAAGCTTTTTAATAGGAACCGTATACAGTTGATGACACAGTTTTTGCAGTCACGTAGCGACGCCTTTTTGTTCTAGTTAAAAGAATTAGATGTTTTTTTCTCAACTTTTCTTTCGTGACGCTTGGAAGGTTAAGCAGGTTACTGGATATACATGTAACAAAACACGGGCGAATTCTATGGGTTCTCCCAAAAGTATCATAGGAAGAGGTTCTCTCTGCAAGTAATGGATAGAAATGAAAAGAAACGACGAACGAGGTCTGTGTGTATGCTCACTAGACCAGAGTCCAACGCAATAATGGCTCTACTCTTGGACATTAAGATGGCGAATATAGTTTCACAGGGATACTAGTAGCGGTGGTGGTAGAGCAAATAACGAATAT
>JAQGBJ010003842.1:0-11563 GCA_034698345.1 Sphaeridia pumilis | reverse complement strand
AAGTACTTGTATAAACATTGTAAAATAATTAGCGCGGGAAACAATTTGCGGTTTGAAAAAGTTGTGTGGAGAAGTCTGGAGAAGCCTTGAGGCAGTTGATGGCCGCGGTTTCATTAAGTGACAGCTTCAGAGGCCTGTATAATTACGAACGAGTTAAGAAGTTTGGCGGAAGTTGGAAACTTGGGAGAGCGACTTGGAGATTAGATGTTGGTTTCGGTGACAGACAAAGTTTTGTCCTCGTTCCGCGGGATGCAAAAGGCTAATTGAGGGAAGAAGGCGGGAAAAGTGTGACAAAGTGGTTCAATTAGGAGAAAGAAGTCGTCGATTCGTGGTCCAAAATTTTGGGAGCTGGAAGACAGTAGGACAGTAGTGCGTGAAAGTGTGTAGAAGTTTTGCGAGAGTGTTTTTAAAAAGCCCGCCAAAATGAAGTCCAAGCCGAAAAAGTACTGCATCGAGCTCGGCTACCCGATCTACAAGTTTGAGAATCCAGAGAATGAAGTTGAGTTTACAATTTTGCAGAAAAACAAAGACATGATGGAGGATCTTCTGGGACATTCAAAAGTGAACAAGAATTATTTCCATCATCAGCACCATCTGGGTAAGTTGCAAGTTTTCTATTAAAACTTTGCTATCTTGAACTATACAAAAACTAAAAGGGTTCGTGCCTGTAGAACTTATTTGAAGCCGCGAAACTTGTGAACTTGCCTTTACAAGTTTACAAGCACTTTGCATTTTTGAGATCACAACTTGAGAAGAAAAAGCTGAAGGGCTCATGCTCATGCTTTCAGTAGACGAATAGTTCCTCGGAGACCGATTTAAAAATTCGGATCTTTTTTACCAGCAACAAATATATAGATAAGTTTATGCCGACGTTTTTGTGTTTTAGGAGAGAGTGTTTTAGTAAAATTACAATTCACGCCCAAGTGTCAAAGTAGTCGCGAAAATAGGTATATCACGTCTCGAAAAAATGTCTGCGGCTGACATGAGCCTTTGACATATTAACACACCAGTAAGATAAATGGAGCCGCTGGTTTTGGCGGGAATTATTCGTATGGAAACACTATAGACACAGTTGAATATTATTATTTATTTATGTACTTGAGACCGCTTTTTGGATGGATTTCCAATACATGTTTTTCTGCTTGTTTCCATTTGCAGAAAGCTCAAACCGGAACAAAAACAACGCAGTTCACGTCCGTTCAGATGAACCAAATCCGTCGCTGCCAATCACGATGGTAAGTAATCACATCACAAGTACGTTTACTTGATCTGGTTAATGTGAATGTAATCTTTAAGCGATTACATGTGTCTTGAAGTGGAGAGAATAGGGTTTTTGTCAATGTCATTTATAGGACTAGCCTATATACATGCAAGTATATTTCTAAAAAAAGTTCTTTAAAAGTTAGTACATGTATGGCTAGGACTGTACAAATGCAGATTGGCAACATTGCCAAAAAATTCGCAGCTCGTCAAATTTGCAGAAAGGTTCCAGAGGGAACAGTACAGAATTTCTCTGGAGCTTATTTTGCCTTTGCGGCGTTCCAGAAACTCTTGTAGCACTTTACTTTGAGGATTGGCAGAGTTTCTGTAAATTTTGTAGAGTTGTCTGGGATTAGTGGAACATTTTCCCAGGAGATAGAAGCCTCAACGGACAGGCGGGCACGGGTATCAGGAGCAGCGTTAAGGTGATGCCAAATTTGTCAGTGACAACAAAGAACAAGTTTACATTTCAGCAGCGTGTAAGTATATACAAAATGTATAGGGATTGGGCGGAAGAAAGCTAGAAAGTTTTGGTGGTCCGAAGCAAGTTTTTGGTAACGGAAAGCAGCAGCGGCTCACCAAAAAATATGGTTCAAAGTCGGAAAGCTGGGCAGAAGAAGGAAGCCCAAAAGCTGTGTACAAAAATGAAGGAAACATGTAGTAGAAATATACAGGGAGGCAGAAGGTGATTTGAAGAGGCAATTTTCCCAGGGAGAATTACACATTGTGTAACTAGCCTTCTAGTGTAGCTGATGCAATATATTTTCTCCGACGTCTAGCAAAGAGTGTCTACCGCGTCTAATATATACTTAAGCTCCAAAAAGTGTGTACGTAATGTAATTTGGCTTCCTGTTCCAAAGAGAGTCTCCGTCAAAGAGTTTTCTTGGCTGACTGACTGTCTGCTTGAGATCTAATATGGAATAAGGAACAGGTGAATTTTGCAAAAGACGGCGAGACGCGCTACTGTAGTTTGTAGAGTTTCACTATCGGATTGTCTCCTGCCTGGTTTTTAATATTCCGACAGGCTTTGAAATCTTATTAAGTTTCTTGGCGAAGTAGCTCAAGTCTCTGTCGGCTTTGGAAGGAACTAATAATTTGTAAAAGTTGGTCGTATTGGAAGGGAATTTCCGTGGGCGAAAGAGGAAAGACGAACGGAACTCTCTGTGGATTGATGATGAGAAACTTGTTTCAATTTGAAATTTCCCGCTCAAATTCATCAGGAATTAAGGATTTCCTATACTTGCTTAAGTCTGACAGAGCACAGAGCTAATTTTGTCTACAGGATGCAGGGGGGAAGAAGTGTGCATTGAAATTTCGAGGTTTACTTTTTCGATTCGGTTAAGTTGATTCGCGAAAGTAGGAAATTTTGGTCCGGTTCCTGTGTCCGGAGTCCGGAAAGAAAATGTATAAAAATAGTGCACAAGGTTGAAAAAGTGAGGGAATTCGAAAAATTGGGAAAATTCCATTGGCGGTAGCAATATCCGATGATGCTAGAACAAAATTGGCAAGTTGGCGAATTTCAGAGTTGGATAGAATCATAAAACTTTAGTTTCGCAAAAATCCATCTTCTTTGTCTTTGACGATGGGACTCGTCACGCTTTTGAGCAGGTGGAACGGAAGGCTTTGAGCCAAACTTCTGAGGTCTTGAATTTTAGAAACTGGTGCTGAATTTAGTCAGCGGAACGTTGATAAGAAGAACAAAGTTTCTATATCGATTATTATTGCTTCAGCTACTTGTAGAAAGTTTGTGAAGTAGTGCCGTAGGCATGGATATGAATGTCTTGTAAAATTATAGACTTCTTTGGTATCGTTGGCGTAGGTCTACAAAGTACAAGAAGTCCTACATCCATCCATCTGTGCGAAGGCTTCCGCGAAGTTGTGATCCAACTTTTGAGAAAAATGTTTCCAAAAATTCAGAATTTTAGCAAGTTTTATACAAGGGTGAGGAAGATAACAAATCTACAGACAGACTTTGGAGATTAGATTGGATTCACTGAATCAGCTTTGTAGTCCTTGGATTATCATTGGTAGAATTTTCGAAAGAGTTACTGATCCATGAATCGATAATAATTTCACTGAATAGTTGTATGCGAAACGTCAATATAAAATATTCGAGGGCAGGTGTTTTGGAGTGAGTACAGCTAACTCTAGCTAACCTACGTTTTTCGTTGAATTTCAGAACCCTAGTGACGACCTGATTCGGGCTGGGCGAATTCTGCGGACCTTGATACTTACCAGATCACCAGGTAAATTTGTGACTGTATAGCAAAAATTACTTTTGTGTATTCAAGTCCCTTCCAGCTTGGTATAACAGAAGTTTGCAACACTTGATATCCTCAAGAAAATTAAATTAGCGCCAGTTCACTCACAAACTGTGTACATAAACTGTACTTTATTCTGTGCAAAACCCGCCTCTTACAAAACTGGCTGTTTGCTTATTCATATCAACGTAATTATTTAATTTATAATTTGTTCAGCAAATATACACTCCGGAGGCATAAAACCAAGATTTACCAGGTAGAAATTAACGTTAAGAGGGCCTTGAGGATAGGAGCAAAAAGAAAGTTCAAGTGGGATAGAAATTATTCATTCGCTCAAGTGCATAGCTCCTTCAAGCTTCCAGTGAAAGTTTCCACATGTTCTTGTTGCTACAGCTTTGCACCTGGAGCAAAAAAGAAAGTTACGCAAGAAGATACATTTTAAAATTTCAGGTAGCCAGAATTAATGTAAAGTTGAGGCCGCTCGCTAGAGGTCGCAGGTTCTGTTGTTTTTCCTTGAGAGATTCCATCAGGTGGAAGTCGTGAAAGCGGAAGTTTCATGGTGATACCCGCGCCGTGTAGCAAAGACGGATGAGAACAAAAGAGAACAGAAAAGCTATAAAAAGAAGTTGAAACAGGTCACACACACAAACACAAGTATAGACTTGCAGATCAAAATAAGTGTGGAACAGGTAGCATTTTGTAATTTGCGCGCGCGCTGGCATTTTACGTATGGAAAGGTCGAATTTCATGATGTTTCACATATTGTGTCTCATATACGGAAAGGTTCCACAGGGCACTGGAATGGATGGTAGTAAAAAAGGTTTAATTATCTTTATGGCGTTTTTATAGCCTTCGGCTGTTTTACTACGAGACGTCCTTGAGTCCTTGTTATGATATACAAAATGGGTGGTGATGCTTTTGTTGCTGATACTTTGTACTTTGCCATGAACAAATTGATCGGTGACATGTTCCTTTTAAATACAGAATATAACACAACACGTCTTTTTAGCACTCGCTAGTAGTAGTCTAGCAGATTGTTGATTGGTATTTACTAAAGTGTGTTCAAAGTAGCAGGCTTCTAGGTTTCCAACCACAAGAAGCCCACATGGCATCAGCTGAGAGTAATAGCACCGGGGGCTAGCAGAAAACTAGAAGATAAATAAATAGCTACTGTTGCAAAGCTAAGCTTCGTGACCTTTCTAGAGAAAATAGGCTAATAGATATATTCACAGTGTGGCTTTGATCTTGATGGGTATAATGTATGATCCATAGGCTTGGTTCGTGACCGCCGGCAACAATCACGAACGTTCCGGAGATGTCTTGTTGGCGCCGAAATGGTGGACTGGCTCCTTGCCATTGGATCTGCGAACGGGCAGGTGAAATCCAGGCATCAAGCCACGGGAATGTGGCAAGCCCTTCTTGAGGAATCCATCATTCAACATGGTAAGCCGCTGACTGAGAATCATCCGGAGACGTAATTGAATTGCTTTGTGATGGAATGGAAGAGATATGGACGTAATGTGGAAACAGCAGCAGTAGTGGCTTTGTGTGAATTCTTTGGGCTTTTTATGCTTTGTAAATGAGCTTGCTATTAGAGGAGAAAGCTTTTAGGTCCACTGACGGACTAATTTGCTAAATTAAACAGTAATTTCAACAACAAAAAATCCAAGCTGGAGCAGGTGTGGATTTGCTCAATTGCAATTCCTAGAATGGATTGGAACCAATTTTCGTGAAAGTTAAGGAGGAGTCAAGGTCGACTATTGTGTTTGTTTGTGTTGTTGACAAACTGTAATCAAGTTACGCAAGGCCTGCATTGGTTTATAATTGCTTAAGTTAAGTTAGACTACTTTAAAGTTTCTCGTTTTTTAATGGCCAAGAGGAGTAAATTAAAATTATCTGAGCTATAAATTCGCTATCTTATCGAGCAGATAAGATTTAAAAAACCAAGAATTTTTTTAATCAATGGACGATTTGTTGGCGCCCTGGACCAATATTTGCTGTTTCAGCAAAATCATATCTTTCTATATATTTAACTAGACGATGATATATAAAGAATTGTTAGTTAGATGCACATTTCCTCAGTCAGCTGGTTATCACACTTCTTATGAAACATTGCGTGTGGGTCTGTTTTCTAGAACCAGAATGTCGCGAGAGTTCTACATGTACTGAACATGGTTCCACATATTCAGCTGGCTATCTTTATTATATGTAAACGTATTGGACAAACCTCAATTCATTCCTATAAGGTCAAAAGTGGATCTTGCATATTCTCTGGCTCAATCTAGTCAGTGTCCACATGAAAAGCGTTTAGTATTTCACTGACGACAATTTAACGACGCTTCACTCTACTTAACTTCCTTGTTCTGTAGTTATATAAGTAGTTTAACATTGTGAAATACGCTCGAGTTTTATTCTCCAAGTTAGTTGGGTTTGGGTTAGACAAAGCTCCTTGTAACCATTTAGCCAAAATTGCCAGTCAGCCAACAGAACTTCCACAGTAGGAGCGCGAAACACATGGAAACCTTCCAAACAAACTGTTGCATGAAGGATAAGTGTGATAATATCGATTCTCAACGACTTGACAACCTCTAACCCTAAAGGTTCTTGCTGGAGACTAAACTTTTGTAATACACTGCTGCACTTTGTCATTGGCGTATTAGTAGAAAAAAGCTTCACGTAAAAGTCTTGAGTAGAAAGCTCTTGAAAGTTTGCAACAAGTTGATGTATAGTTCTTCTTTTCCCTGGACTTGGTCACAAGCGTATTGCTTTCGGCTTTTCGTGTCTGATGTAAAAGCAAAGCAGTGAAAGTTTTTCCCAAGGTCCTGGTAGAAAAATCTATTACTTGTGTAATGTGTGACGAAATAGCGTTTCCTGTGTATAACTGCGTTTAACTTGTGATGCAATGTTTGTAGTACAAACACTGGCAGGGTTTGCTATTTTAGAAAAACTTTTTATAAACTACGGCAATGTTTTTAAAGACACGCTATCTAAAAGCAGTTGCGATGTTGTGAAACTCGTTTGTTCTGTGGAGAATGTCCATTTTCTGGTTGATTGAAACTTGAAAAGGATACTGAATTTTTTATATCATGGAAAAAGTTTTGTTGCTAAATTTTGTAACTTGTTTCTATAGTAGTGGCATGAAATTACGTGTTCATTGGTGTGAATGTTATAAAAGCGGTGAATTCACAGAGGAAAGTGAAAGTGGAAATTGATGAGATTACTACAGCGCTCTCTGGCGGCGGCAAGGGTTTTTTCTCCATGTAACTTGAAACGCTTGTGTATTGCTACTGCTTACTGAACACATAGCGTGGGCTGTGAAAATTACTAAAATTGCATATAATATGTAACAAGGCTGGAAGCTATGTATGTTGTTTGTGTTGTTAACATAGATTGTGTATTTTTGCTCCGATTTCAGTTACTAACGAACACCCGTTCCGCGACAAATACATTTTTTACCGGTTCACCATCGATGCTGACGCCGAGCTGTCTTCAAGGTGAGTTTTGAACCTCATTTCCTGCAATGTCTTGCAAAAAGCGGCGATTGTACACATAATTTAGTTGTTGGAAGAAGAAGAAAGTGTAATTTTGTTTGCTGCATGATTTAGAGAAAATGTAATGGTGTTAGAGAAACAATACAAGAAATCTAGAAGAGCTATAAATAAAACCAGAAGTTTCCAGAGGATAAGAAGAAAAGTTGAATCAAATAGCAAAGGCAAGGTACAAGGAAAGTTGGTGTAGGGAAAACCTCAGGTGTTTACTTTACTAAAAGTGCGGATATGGAATAGGCTGAATATAATTCGGGCTTTTACGGACTTACAGCAAAGAGTGAATTTGGAAAAGCTTTCTCTGGAACAGTCTCTGAAGAATTCTGTTTGACTGTAGAAACGGATTAGGTTTGTGGACTAGGAGATAGCACAGACACACACACATACACACAGAAAAGTACTACTTAACGCAGTAGATGATAGAATCTAAAGCGTGAAAGTAGGACACGTGAATGTACATACAGGAACAGGACGCTTCCATAGAGAGAAATAGAGAAGACAGGTGGGAAAGTTGGAGAACGAAATAGGAAACCGGAAATGAAAAATTTAGGTTGGAAATAGAAGGAGTTTGTGGAGGAAGTGAAAGCTGAGGTGTAAGCTTACTTGAATTTGTTTTCCCTGGAACTACAAAATACTACTAGCGAATGTTCTAAAACTGGAATTTTGGGATGTACTTCATAGGTCATGGTCACGAGGACTTCCACAACCAGAAGATGAGCGGGAGGCGGACACGAAATGCTCTGAAGTGCTTGGATACCTCGCTTCACGCGCCCCTGACGCCATCATGCGGCTCATCCTTCGAAAACCAAGCTATGAGCGCACTACAGATGACCTCGAAATGATTTATGATGAACTGCTGAGCATAAAAGCGCTGGCCCATTTGAGCAATTCGGTGAAGCGGGAGTTGGCGGGAGTTATTGTTTTTGAAGCTCATTCCAATACCGGAACAGTTTGTAAGTCCAGCAATGGGAGGGAAGTTTGAATTATAATTTCTTGACCTTTGACCAACCTGAGGCCTTATTTGCAGTATTCAATCAAGGAGACGAAGGCAAAAGTTGGTACATAATCCTGCGAGGTTCAGTCAACGTCGTGATTCGAGGCAAAGGCACAGTAACAAGTTTGTACGAAGGCGACGATTTCGGCAAACTCGCATTGGTTAACGATGCTCCAAGGTAAA
The DNA here is from genome assembly GCA_034698345.1 of Sphaeridia pumilis. Lineage (NCBI taxonomy): Eukaryota > Metazoa > Arthropoda > Collembola > Symphypleona > Sminthurididae > Sphaeridia > Sphaeridia pumilis. The sequence continues at coordinate 3,320 of JAQGBJ010003842.1, read as the reverse complement.
TTTGGTTCCTAATGTTTATTTTCAAGCTTTTAGGGGCTCGATCCACAGGTGGCTCTGCGAGCCCATTAAGACCGGAAGTTGATACGCTTATATCGTTACTTTGGGCTCCTTTGGGGCTTGAGCTTAATGGTTTTTGCAGAATTTTGGGGAGAAAGTAGCATTACCTGGGTCGTCAGAATCTCGTGTGGGTAATGATGACATTTTATAAATTTTGCTCTCTTGTTTTCTCCTGGTAGAGCTGCGACGATAATAACACGTGAAGATAACAGCCACTTTTTACGGGTGGACAAGGAGGATTTTAATAGGATCCTTCGGGACGTCGAAGCGAATACTGTGCGGCTCAAAGAACATGGAATGGATGTCCTCGTCCTCGAGAAGAACTCGCCCGGGAATTCCAACCCCTGCTCTCATTTCAAGTAAGCGCGCGAATTTCAAAATTTGGCGATGAATCACCTAGATTTTTGGGAACATGTTGACAAGCGCGAAGCTTGAAGCGTTCGACGCCGTAATTCTTGGAACGGAAGTGAGGCTTATCAGTGAGGCACGTACCTGTGAAGTAATCCTGAAGAAGGCGGAAATACGTGACACTGATGCTGATGATAAGGAAGACTATGACGCTTTTTCGTTTTTTTGCTTGAGTCGAATTGATGTTATCTGACATTTCCCTTTTGGTTTTTTCCTTTCTCTATATTTGATGACAGACATTTGACATGGGGTTCAAAGGTCGTAGTAGAAGAGAGAGGAAAAATGGGGGAAACGCTTGAGGAGGTGACTCAAAGAGAATTATTAAAAGCAAGGAGGAAGAATTCTTTTTAAGAAGGAAATTAAAGTTGGCCGCTTGAGGGCTTCGAAGCGGTTGGACAGGTAGCTTTTTCTGGTTCCGGAATTTCGTCTAGTGGCTCTTGTATTCTAGTAAATATTTTAAAACTGGGTAACTAGAGCATGTATTGTTTATTTTCCCGCCACGCCTGCAGGTACAGCGTCATGGCTGGAACGGGACCAAAAATGCTGGAGCATCTGCTGGAAACGCGGTTGGACGGAAGGGATAAGAGCCTCGCGGCAAACCAAGATGGCGGTGATGGAAGCAGCGCCGGCGGCGGCGGTGGCAAAGGGGTCAACAGCGTCGAGTCGGATTCCTTCCTGGACGACTTTCTCCTTACTCATATTATATTCATGCCAATTCATCAACTTCTCACTGAACTCGTCAGACAGTATCCAACGCAGTCGAGGAAAAATGGAGGACTCGATGACCAAGGTAAGCGAAGGTTTTGGTGGGAGTTTTAAAAACAGGTTTGAAGATTCTTTGATTGAGTTTTTTCCATGGGATTGGGTTAGGAGTTAAGATTTCAAGAATTTTGGGTAGTCTTGAGGACGTCTCTGAGAAGGAAAGAAGATAAAGGACGCTATTTGAGGTGGAGAACAAAAAGGTGTTTTGCTTTGGGTTCTCTTTGAAGTTGTTCCGATTCGTTTGTTAACTTTTGAATGGAAGCTGGAGAATCAAAGGGAGAGCGTTTTGTTGGAATTTAGCTGGCTGTGAATAATTCGAAATGACAATAGACCGGTGGAAAACAAAAGAACAAACGGAGGCAAAGTCTCGTATTTGGATAGACCCAAGGCTGCAAAAAGTTGAGAGAAAGTTGCGGTTTTGAGGTGTGGTTGGTTGAGCAGTGAGCAGGACAGGACCATTGTAAAAGTAAAATATCTGAAAAAATAAATACATTTTTGCCATTTGTTCGCTTGCAGTACAAGACTACGAATTTCTACTGGCGTGTAAGCGAAGAGTTGTCCAGTTTGTGCATCGATGGGTGACGACCATCGGGCATCCGGTACTTGAGGAGCCGGCGACACACTCGTTTCTGCAGGTGAGCCAATGGTTTCAAAATTTCAAGAAGTTGGAGAGCAAGTTAAGCTTTTGATTTTAAAATTGTGACCATTGTTGCATGCAGGAATTAACGGACGAAGTTGAAAAGGAAAGCTTGAAGTTCAGTACATTGTACGACGAGCTTTCGCTGATGAGAGACGTGATGCACATTTACCAACAGTATGCCGATGAAAGGTAATAAAAGATTTGAGATTTAAAAAAGGATGTAAGACTGGCGGGAAGTTCAAATTCAAAATTTCGTTGTTTTTACAGGCAACAAGCAATGGGCCAGAAATGGAAGCTGCCACCTTGCGGGCAACCTGTGAGTTTGTTTGGCGCGCCGATGAGCAATGGCGAAGATTACGAGTTGCCGTTGGAGCGCCGCGCGGTCATGCATTCCAGCGATGACAGTAAGTTGAACGTTCTGAACGGAGATGCATGGAAATGTGAAAAGAATGCCTACAGCGCCATCTATTTTCAGTCATCTTCCGAGTCTACTGCGCCGACCACACTTATTGCACACTTCGATTTCCGTTGAGCACAACGGCGGAAACGCTCAAACACGTGGCTGCCGACAAGTTGGGTTTAAAGCACGACGATTTGGTTCTGGTCGAGCTCAAGTCTTCGGGTGAGTTGCAAATTCTGTCAGTAAGAAAAAAAAATAAGTACTTCATCGATATTAATTGTTTACAGGTGAAAAGCTAATTTTTAACGACGGCGATGTCTCAATTCCTACCTCTGTATCGATAAACGGTCGAATTTTCGTTTCGTTGCGAGACCACCTCGATGCCCTCACCTGCCTTCCAGAACAAGAACGTCCGACCGAAGGACGCGAAATGGATATCGAAATGTTTAGTACTCGCGAACTGGCGTACCAGTTGACGCTGCTCGACTGGAGCTTGTTCCGAGCTGTCCATCAGGTCAGTTGGTTTTTTCTCAAGATTTTGAATTTCCCGCCTTCTTTAAGGCAATGTAAAAATGATTGATTTTTGAACCTGCAGTATGAATTAATATACAAAACGCTGGGTAAACACAACTTTGGCAAAATCACCTCCAATCTCGACGTCTTCCTTCGAAGATTCAACGAAATCCAAATGTGGGTCGCTACCGAAATCTGCCTCTGCAACAATATGAGCCGGCGAGTTGCTCTGATTCGAAAATTCCTCAAACTTGCAGCCTAGTAAGTGAAAATCGAGCGAGCGCCATCTAGTGAGTGAAAGAAGGCATAATTGAACTGGATTTTCTTTATCTACAGCTGCAAGGAGTACCAAAACATAAACGGTTTCTTCGCCGTAATCATGGGTTTGGGTAATTCTGCGGTGACTCGGTTGACTTCGACCTGGGAGCGCGTACCTAGCAAAAGCCGAAAGGTGTTCGCCGAATTCGAAGCTCTGATCGATCCTTCCAGAAACCATCGAGCTTATCGAATGACGATGAACAAGCTGAGTCCTCCTGTGAT
>JAQGBJ010003841.1:0-11574 GCA_034698345.1 Sphaeridia pumilis | reverse complement strand
GAAGCTGGCGATAGATTTCCAACAACTTGCACAATACGACAGCTTTCATGATAAATCTGTTGAAACCGGAATCTGAAGGAGATTTATTACGATCCTTCAATGCTTTATGCACTTCTCCGTGATCTCATTTCAGTCATGTCTTTTAGCAAACAATTCAAACTAGGGCATCATATTTCTCTATAGACTGACTGACTGAGAACCGTTCAGTATTGTACTTTTTAGCATTAGTTTCCAGATTTTTCACAAGAATCAAACGGTTTTCAACTTGCTACGTAGCACTAGTGAACCTTTTGCACTTGCAAAAATCGTCAAGTGCAAAACTATTATTTATTTGAACAGCAGGTGAAACTATTATACACGTTTTGTTGGCATTGAAGAGGAAATCTGTGCTCTTATTTCGACATGCGAAAAATGATGATCGACCATTTATTTACGTGCTCTTTTGTGTATTACATTGTAGATCACGTAAAATCCGTGGCTCAACCAGCAGTCATCAGCAAACCTGCATCATTGCGAATATATCCCAACAGCATCGTTCGCTATTCCGCAAGGTAAGTTTGCGGTCACAATGAATGAGAATTCTTCTTGCTTTACTAAATCTGCTTAGATCAGCATATGCTTAAGTCAATGACGCTTTGCAGCTAAACTAAAATTGCTGGTGCATTTGCACATAAACTTCGACCAATAAACACTGAAAATATTACAAATTAGTACTGCTAATGAAACTTTTATTGAACTTTGTTATTGCCGAAGCTAACTGCTGAACATTTTTTAGATTGACCGTCACCGTAGCCTGCTCAATGGACTTCAACTATTATCCAGCAGACACGCAACATTGCAAGGTGGACATGAAAAGCTGTAAGTTTTAAGTTCAATTATATATTATGTATCTACAACATTGATTTCTTCTCACAGCTTAACTTATGCTATCTCATCTCCACAACATATTTATATCCAGTCATGCTTTCCTTGAGTTTTTGAATTCCAAGAACCAAATGGAATAATGCACCTGATGCGCTTCAGGTTTCCTAAATGGACAGACATTTACTAGCATGGACTTGAAAGGCATTCTATAATTCACACACATATACACACAGCAAAAATCTTATGATTTATATACAACCGTCTGAAGCTCAAGTTCAATTGCTTCTCTCCAAGGACATTTTGATAATTATGAGGAGGAATTAATACATACAAACGTTCCTCTTGATTGCAGACGCCTATACGCAAAAAGTCCTCGATTTGGTGTGGGACAAGCAAAAGGGCATCAAATTGGCCGACAACGTTACTCTTCCCAATTTTGATATCGATGTAGAAGAAGGCGACAACACTCCAACCAACACCAGTTCCGGTGAGTCAGTCATTGCAGTTAGAACTTGTTCCTATAAGTAATTAATTCTTAATCAAACGAGTAACCTTTATCAGTATTACTTGTGCTGATTTTAAAAAATAATAGGGCTGGTAAATGCCGTTTCTTACAGAGGCATGGCATGACGTAATTTCTCTTGCGTTATCAACTGCATAATTCCATACGGGCTAAACGCCTAATTGCATTCTGATCATGTTCCATCCAGTTACCTAGAACCTTCAATATCAATTGTGGATGTATTCAAACTGCATAAAATTCTCACTATTTCTTACCTCGAGATGTGAGCTCATCTCAAAAATTAAAAAACCAGGCGAAAAAGCCATACAATTCATAAACTATGTATTTTTATAGCTCGTTTTTAAAAGTAACTTTTTTAAACTGTTCATCTTCTTTTGGACGTTCAAAAGCCTAAGAAATTATTCGCGATTCAGCAAATCAATTTGGCAAATAAGTTCTACAGTTCTTCCTCATGTATTTTGCGTGCCGAATCGGCACATTGGCCCATATTGACAAGGATCTAAATTCCACAAGGAAAAAGTTACTACAAACATTTTTTTAGTGCCGCATCTAATGACTCGGGAGTGTAAAGGAATGTATGGGATAATGTGTTGTTTTTGATGTTGCGATAAACTTGATCTTATATCGTATTAAACGTCTCTCACAAAAATATATTATACAACCTGCTAAAAAGAAGATGGTAGACGCAAGATTTCTCTCAGACGACAGTTTCTATTACATTGCAAGCATCTAACGAATTTCTAAAAATATCACTACTATCTGCAACCAAGTCTTTTGAACTATGACGTGGTGGGAGGGCTAATGAGTGCAAGTGATGATTGCGGTTCATGTTTTTTGCCAAAGGGGAAAGTCAACCACAAAAGTTTGCTTCGCTTCAATGACACTCAAATGGCATAAAGGCTCAAGGGGATTTCAACTCGGTTTGAGAAGAAGGCAGAAATTTAAAAAATGAGGTGTTTATTATTATCATGTGCCAGTTATAGTATTTTTACCAGCTCATATTTCTTGTCAATGTTAATGTTGGTCCTTTGCGCAGGTTCGTATGCCAAGGTGCAATTCCAGGTAAAGCTGCGAAGGAAGCTGAGCTACCACCTGATTCAGACATATCTGCCAAGCGCCCTCTTCATCATTGTTTCTTGGCTCTCCTTCCTGATTCCGCCGGAAAGTGTCCCTGGTCGTATGGCCTGCTGTATGACAACGCTTCTGACCCTCACTGCAATGTTTGGCGCTGTTCGGTAAGTGGGACTTGACTTGGAAGAAGAAGACGCCCATGTCTGGCTGCCTTCATTCTGATATCATCTAACACACTTCTAAATTTAAGATACGCGTGAAAACGCATCAGCTTCCGGCAACAACTATATGTGGCGAGGCGAAAACAAATTTATCAACTTTGCGGAACTAGAGCATGAATTTTGAACAAACATTCTCATTCATAGAATTTTTGGAAGCTATAAAATTGTAGAACAACATTTCAAATAATTAAGGGATTCTAATAATTGCTGTTCTTATTCTTTCACAGGCAAAACACACCGAACGTGAGCTACGTTAAAGCGCTCGACATTTGGATGGTGGTCTGCATCGTCTTTGTCTTTTTGACCCTTTTGGAATACACGGTGGTGCTCAAGTAAGTCGGATTTGAAAGTTGAACTCGTAAATTTATGTGGTCGGAGAACCGGAAACTGGGGATAAAACCCACGTTGTTCTCGCACGAGAAAGGAAGAAGAGTCGGGCGGAAATTCCCGGAAACGGATCACCCAAAACGAGATTTGTGACCCGTGCTGTAGTTTATGGGGAGGAAACTGCAGGAGGAAGAAGAAGAAGAATGTTCAGACAGAAATGAGAAATTGACTCATATATAATTTGTATGCCAAACTTTGGGTTTTAAAAGCTGCAAATTTAATTACGCATGACAAAGGTGGCTGGAATGGGTGGCTCATAGTGAGTCGCGACGACGGTTTGTCGCCGAAATATTTGTTATGTTATGGGCTCTTGAATGTTGCCAATTATGCTTAAGTGGCGAGGAAGAAGAGTTTTGTTTATTTGTTTGTTTGTACGGCGTTAGACAAATACTCGACTTGCTTAATGCTTCTTCATGTTGTTGTTGTGTCAGCGTTTGGCAAGTGGAAAGATTATGGGATTCTGAAATGACAGGGGAAAATCTTGCTTGGTAGTAGGAATTCCGCATTCGTAACTTGTAAAAACCAAAAGCGGTGCCAAATGATGATTTGCTGTATAGAAATGGGCTCATTTTAGTAGAACAAAGTCGCGACAGTATCTTATAGGAACCTTCGTTCACTTTGTTGAAATTGACCCATTTGTAAACATTGGGGCAAAATCGGAACCAATCTCATCAAATTGTGTATAAAGATTGACTTTGTCCTTCCAGGTTGAAAAGTCTAAAGCCAAAAAAGAAGAAGCAGCAACAACAACGGAACCAGCAGCTTCTCGATACCAATACGTTGACATCGATACGTTCTGGGCATATCAATCACGGCCATAATGGAAATGCTCAGCATTCTATTCCCACCATATCTTATCCGTCCTACGGAGACTTTCCTACGCTTCAGGTGTGTGTTTCATAATTCATAATCAATCAGCATTTTGTCTATAATAAGTTTTTCTTCAAAATAGGTCCCACCTCTCTGTTATCTTTAAGTTTTGCTTTAAAATTAATCGTGTGGCTTTGCGAATTTTTACAGATGAGACGAAAAACTCTGGAAACTTCCTTCAACAACCAGCCCTTGGACCCTTCTCATCATCACGCAGACAACGATGCAAACCGCCGGCCAGATTCTGCCCTACCGCCCATGTCACTCCCTTCAGCAGGAGGAGCGATGACAGGAGCCAAAAAAGAACCCGAAGGGCCCAACAAATTCGAACTTCGCGCGCAGAGGCTCGAAATGGTCACTTCGACAGTGGTCCCCTTGCTCTTCATCTTCTTCAATTTCATCTACTGGCCTTGGCTCCTCCACAAGTCCGAGTATTACTCCTTCACTTTTGTTGGTAATAAAGGTTCGGAGAGGTGATGCAGAATTTGCAGGGTTTAAAGTTGCTTTAATGCATGTGAAAATGTTGCCAATTATTTTGCCAAAGTGGTCGCTTTAGGTATAGCATACGTAGACTGACTGATTGAGAATAAGTAATAAGTTAACTGAAAAGCAAGTAAGTAAGGATGAATTCACACCAACGATTTTCCAATCTGCCACGAGTTTAGATAATCCAAGTTTAATTAGCTCACGTCCATGTGTTAAATTAACACTGTTAATGACTGTAGAGTAGCAGTATAAGGAAAAACGAGGCGAAAGTTGGCTGGTTCCTAGGTTACACGGCCTAACCGACGATAGTCTTTTACGAGTATTACAATGAATGTGCTTTGAATTCTCAAAAAGTACATCCGTAAATGCAGTTTGCAGATGTCTGAATAATAGATAGAAGTCCTGGAACCGTAGCATTATGGAACCAGTGATGTAATGGATCAGGTTTGGAAGAACTAGAAAGTAGGAGCAGCTAGAAGCTGGAAGGATAAAAGAGGCTCACGCCTTGATTGAAATAGATGGCTTTCGAAATGGCGGCCGGCAGCAGGAGACGATTTTGAAGCGCCTTCTGTAGAGCCACTTTAGCGTTAAGTGTTTCTCAGCAGGTAGAGTGCACTTCTGGGACGACTTCAAAACTCGCTCGCTTTCAGCGGAGAAAAGTGAGTGTTTTATCAGTATCTGTGAAAAATTGAAAAGGGCATCTTGGGCAAGTTTTCCTGGGTTTTTTAGACTGTGAAGATATGATACTTGTAATCTACAAAAACATATAATTCAAGATTAAGTTACGTCATCATTGCATATTGCATTAACATTTTTCATACACTCCTGTCGAAATTGTTTTTTTGGTGCTGGAATACCTGTAACCTGTGAAGTAAAGTACCTTTGATGGAGATGTAATTTACATTGTTATTTTTGGTCCAAGATATGAATTACCTGTGAGTAGATTGTACCCAACGGTTGTACAATATTATTTGTTATCTTTAGGCGTTAGTCTTTGAATGTAATATACTCAAAGTGGCTACTGCTGATTTGTAAACGATACATAATAGTTAATGCAAGCGGATCTTGTTTCAAATATCTTGCTCAGCAAAATAGTGTTTAGAAGATACTATAGGTTCATAAGCCTCATTACAGGACTTGTTTTTGTTGGAGATCTTTATGACTGACAGTCCAACAGGTAAATTGCACACGGCATGTTTGCATCGACTGACTGTTTTTGAATTGTAAAATACTAGAATAATTTATTACAACTATATGTTATGGTTTTAATAAAGAAAAACTTTTTCTTAATTGTTTAATAATTTTAATTCAAGCTTAAATACATATATGCTGGGCTCAAGAATCGCAGAAGCCTACAGCGTTTTATTAGGAATTACAACTCAAGTGCAAAAAAGTTCCAGCAGTTTATCTTGAGACGCCCAGCAAAAACTGACATTCAGAATGAAGCATTCAAACTTGTTTCTCCAGAAAAACATCCTGCTAAATCTGTAAATAAGATTCGAGTTCTGATGAATGACAATCGTAAATCACATTTACCTGGAGGCAATTTTTGCATGCATATTTGTCAAAACCTGAATCAATGATGCGCATCAGAATTGGCCCCACGAGCCATTGAATTTTTGAAGGTCTTGGGCAAGTGTTGGCTTCTTTGGCATTGAGCATGACTCAAGTCGTGCTATTACTTGAAGGGAAACAGACGCCGTAATCAGAATGAAAAAATCGTGCCGGAGGGCATCCAATTGATAATTCGCTATTTGTTACACATGTATATGCTTCTTTCAATGGCCGCAATTGCAGACATACTTGCTTCAAATTAGCATTTCGTTAAAGGTTAGACACTTTTCAACTAAACACAAACGCTGTACACAATACACACATATGAGGGAGGGAGCAATTCGCAAAACTTTTGCGATTCTTCAAAGAGATGTGCGCTATCGTTGTGCTGGTCCGTCAGTGTTTAGTTCTTATAAGAACTAAAGGGATAATTCGCACAGTGTTCACCTGTGTATCAGAGTCGCGCGAATTTCATTGAGTTTCTCGAATGTGAGATGAGCAGGTAGGTAGTTCCAACCCTTGCAAAAAGAATACAACAGAGCAGAAAAGAGCGGCTGCACCACAGTCGACGTTCTTGTTGCTTTCGAAAAGTACTCATTGTGAGTGACCATCGCAGAAAAAGGCTGCAGGAGCCAAGGACGTTCTTGAATCCAAAATCAAAGAAGCTGCACGTGTTGCGGAATTTTGAAAAATGGTCCACCTTGTAATGGCCAATACAGTGTAAATTCGATTTCAAATTTTCAAGTGAAAGTTGACATGTGGACACCAAAATCCCCAAGATGAAACGGATATCAACATCGACTGCTGCCTCCTTGGCTTTGGTGCTTCTTGTGGTGGGGACAAGGTAAATTAAAACTTTTATTTAGTATTCTTGAAACGACTTTACTTTATGATTCTACAGTTGTTTTTAATCCCCACACTTTTTTAGTCTCACCCGATCAGAATCCACAAACGTTTTCCGTGTTTACGAACGGTACCCGCCGGAACCAAGTACTTTGGCGCCGCCAGCGGCGCCAAATAGCAACAGCGAAGCTGACTATGACGATGACACAACAAGCGCTGTTACTACTTCAGCGTCAGCTGCAAATAGTGATGAAATATCCGAAGAATACACGACTCAAGAGACTGAAGTTGTTCAAGAAGCTGAGGGGCGAGACACTAGAATTTTAGGAGATATTAAGACTGAGGAAGACTTGAGGAGAATCGAACAGTTGACGCCGCCTGGTTACGATGCTTCACAAGCTCCGTCAAGTAAGTTCATTGTGGAACTCGGATATAGAAATATGTACTGTATTTGAATTGAAACTGAGCTTGAATTTCTTGGGGCATTTTCAGCAAACATGACTGTTGATGGATCAGTAATTGTTTTCAACATTCGTGACATCAATGAAGAAACACGGGTTAGTGAAAACTTGGACCAAGATTTAAGAGACTTGAGAATACGATTCTAAAATTCCCCTATATTGTTGCGCAGGACTTCAATTTGGAAATTAACTTGAGGTTGTACTGGAAGGACGACAGATTGGACCATCTTTCGCCTGACCGCCAATCAGGACGTCTTGTGCTGAATTCCAAGGAGCTCAAGGACATTTGGACTCCTGACGTGTTCATAGGTAATTTTAACTATAATCTATAACTCAGGAAGATCAAAACTTAAGGATGTTTTTACGATTATTGTTTGACTTCGCAGACCACGTCAAAAGCATCAACCAACCATCGATTGTTGCGCCACCAACTTCGCTTCGAGTTTATTACGGAGGAGTGTTCAGATATTCTGCCCGGTGAGTAAATCAAAATAGTTTCGGCTTCGGCTACTACTGAAGGTAGAAACGAAGTACAATGGTATCATTGCCGATTACAGTATGACAGCGAAACTCAGTTGCCGCATGGACTTCACGTGGTACCCTGCTGACACTCAAGTTTGCCCCTTTGAGATTCGTAGCTGTGAGTCATTTTTGCACAGCATTCACAGTTTCAAACTGTTCTCGAACTGCATCTGGAAATCAAAAGTTTTATGCTGAAATTACAGTTAGCTACGGCAATGACACACTCCGACTGGCTTGGAGAGACTACAAAGAACTTGTAAACGACTTCATTTTATCCAGTTATGACGTAAGTATTCCAGAGACAAGTCAGCAAGAATGCACTGATACCCGAGAAACTGGTGAGTTCTTTGAAGTCAGTTAACTTCAAGTTCCAGTTGCCTTTCTGTGAAACGTTATTAATTTGTCTTTGACAGGTACAAAACATTCTGTAATCCGGTTTGAGATCCACATTCGACGAAAAATGTACTTCCACCTCATCCAAACGTACCTTCCAAGTCTCCTGTTAATGATCATTTCGTGGCTGTCTTTCCTTGTTCCGCCGATTCCGACTTATGTGTCGGCAAGAATGACAATTTGTATGTCGTCTCTGCTCAATTTAGCCTACATGTTTGCAGGTGTTAGGTAAATTGGTATAGACTGTTTGCTTTTCAATCTTGTACAAAAATGATGAATTATTACACTTGACGATCTATTTTTCGTGGTTGCAGACAAAGTACTCCAAACGAAAGCTACCCGAAAGCGCTAGACATCTGGTGCATCGCTTGCCTTCTCAGCGTGTTCATTACACTTGTCGAATATGCTCTCGTTCTTTAGTAAGTGGCTGATTGTAGTAAAAAAACTGTCAAATGCTTAATTTTTTAATTCAAACGATCCAATTGCAGTTGGAACGCCAAGAAAGTGAAAGCAGTCAAACCAGCAAAGGACGGTGGAAGCAACACTGGATTCTTTGGCTCAATCCGAATGAATATGAACTTCAGCCGCTTGAAGCGTTCTGAAATGACTGAAGCGACGACTATTACTCCAGTTTCTTACTCGTCTTGGTATTATATTGACCCGAGAGAATATATTCCGTACCAGGTACAACTTCGGATATATGTCACATCGGTTGTTACTGCCCACATCTAGCTATTAAATCATGCTTTTGGTTTCGTGATTCTGATAGATAAGGAGACCAAAATTAAGAAAATCGTCCATTATTGAAGGTAGCGATCCCTCCAGTTCAGAGTACTCTGGATCGCCGTTACCGCCTGTGGCTCCGGAGCCATTGATTTTCAAGAAAGACAACAGTGGTGCCGATGATAACAATGGGAAATGCACTGACATGTACAAAAAACGTGCACAATTCCTGGAGAAATGGGCATGGAAAGTGATTCCAGGAATGTTTCTTACATTCTGTATATTTTACTGGTCAATAGTTTTATATCAGCATTATCGGATTCCTGTGACTGACAAATGTACGTAATAGAATGACTCAGAGAGGGATTTGTGCAAAAGAAATGAAAAGTAAACTAATGAAAGCAACCCATTAAGGTTTTGTTGATTTATCGTTACCCTGCAAAAATCTAGCTGACAGTTGTAGCTTAATTCCGAAATCCAACAGTAGTTATGGTGTAAACACTGGACGAACATGTGTCCCACAAAAATGATTCTTCTGGTGGTAGCCTGCATAATAGCAAAAGCTTCAGCTTTCGATGACTTGAGCGATTCGCCTTGGATCTTTTCAGCTGACAAGTATATCGTAGAGTTCATATTATTGTCCAATTTTGCAAGAATATTTCAAGCGAAATTTTCGCCCTAGGCTACCAACTGACGAAAAAGGGAACTTTTTGCCCCGCTACATGGCAACCGTCGGAAACGGGCATATCGGATGGACTGTCTTTACAAACTTCCTCTTCATGAACGGGCTGTACAATGGAAATCGAGGCGAAAGCCATCGAGCCAGCATACCGTCCAGAAATAATGTTCGGGTTAAACCAGCAGCTGGATCTGGTGCTCGAAACTGGACATTCTCGTTGGACGTCAAAAACGGTAGAGCTTGATATAATCCTACGTAGGTTGGAATGTCTTCGGAGCTAAGTGTTATATATTGTTGCAGGTTGGTTCGAAGAAACGTTCAATACTAACGGATACTTAGTAACACATCGGATCTTTGCCCATCGACTTTATCACACAGCCATTATAAATCAAATTACGGTTAGACCATCAGAAGGTGCTAATTCATAATTCACAATTTGGAGTAAACATCCATAGATAGCGGATAATGATTATGGCTCAAAATTGTAGGGCAAACAACTGGCGATCTTACACTCGAGCTTGAGCAAACCACCAACAAGACAACAGATGATTTTGTCTTTGAAGAAGAATCCAAATTCGAGTCAGTCCAAGATGCTACAATCGCTTGCGGCCGCACTAAAGACGTCGAAGATCCGCAATACCAGCCGGAGCAATCGCAGATATGCATCGTCTCTTTGGACATTCCGAAAACCATAACAGTCAATGGTCCTACGACCATCACGTACTTCACCGTCTACGCCAAAAGCCTTCTAGATGCATCTACCGATTTCAACGCAATCGCCGAGCTCATTTCAAACAGCGAAGATGCCGTTATTGCTTCAACTCACGCTGAGCGCTGGAATCGGATCTGGTCCAACGGAAGAATCCAAGTCAAGGGAAACACATTCGTGCAAAAGATCCTCAATGGCTGTTTTTACTATCTTCTGAGCTCGCTCCCAATATCGAGCCATACAAATTCCCCTATTGGGGAATTTTTCGGTTTAAGTCCCGGAGGCCTCGCCAACGGTTGGTACATCACAGACTTCCAAGGTCACAACTTTTGGGATACCGAAATATGGATCTTCCCTGTTTTGCTCTACTTTTACCCAGAGACAGCCCTGCATATGCTCAACTATCGCATGTTCAGAGTTCAAGCTGCCAGGGACAACGCCGAGGCTACAGGATTCAAAGGCGCGAGATTTCCCTGGGAAAGTGGCTTCACAGGTCGCGAAGTTACTCCAGAATGCTGTCCACTGAACGCCCAGTTCCAGGTGCACATAACCGGCGATGTTGCTTTTGCCATTCGGCAGTATATCTCTGCAACGCGAGATTTGGAATGGCTAACTGAAGTACTCCCAGGCTATTCCACCCATGGCCTTGGACTGCTGAAAGAAATTGCAGAATTTTGGATATCTCGCATTACTTTTGACCAAGAGTCCCGGCAACACGAAATACTTCATGTTATGCCACCTGATGATGATCATCGGGACGTGGACAATTCCGTGTTCACAAATGTGGTTGCCGCGTATTCGATATTCTTTGCCCGGTACGCCCAGTGCCTTGCGGAAAAAGCGGGGAAAGCAGATGACAAGTTCAAAATTCCGGATGATTGGTTGAAGATAGCAGAATCCCTCAAACTCGCCTACAACTCAGAACTCAAGTACCATCCTGAATACGACGGATATCCAGCCGGAGAGCTCATCAAGCAAGCTGATACTGTTCTCCTCGGCTTCCCGCTCATGTACCCCATGAGCCCTGAAGTTCGCAAAAATGATCTCCTCCTGTACGGTAATGTGACGAGACCCAACGGGCCTGGAATGACATGGGCCATGCATCTGATCGGATTTCTCGATGTTGATGACCAAGAAACAGCAGATCAAATGTTTCTGAAAACCTTCGAGCCGTATATTAGAGAGCCTTTCAAAGTTTGGACTGAAATACCGCCTCCTACTTTGGGAGCCGTGAACTATTTGACCGGGCAAGGATCCTTTCTGCAGGG
>JAQGBJ010003840.1:0-11589 GCA_034698345.1 Sphaeridia pumilis | reverse complement strand
TTCAAGCGTATTAAACGTGACTAACGGCATCCGGAGATAAAGTTTGAGAAAGATTCCGTCAGTCAGTAGGTCGGGTGTTGGTGATGATAACGATGCATAATATTAAATTCGCAGGCACTGTGGAAACTGCCTTGGAAACGCCCGCTCGCTAGATGGCGCGCGGTGGCAAAGTGGTTTGTTTACATCACCTTGAGCGTTTTCACTGATAGAAAACACTATAGAAAACCACGAGTCTTATCAGTCTGATTAACAAACAGCCTGTTGTGCTGTGTATTAGATTTCCTCTCATTTCATCAACATTTGACTAAAGCAGGGATTTGCAAGAGTCGCAAGTCGTAAACAAACGCTATTCATCAGCGCCATTATACTCTCATTTAAACTCGTTCGTCGTTGTGATATATGACTTTTGCAAAATAATACCTTTAGTTAGCCCACAAACAGCAGCTGCCGCTGCTAGCTCTTTGACTCTTTCATTTAACAGAGTTTCCATTTAGCACCATGCGAAAATGCATGAATATTCGCAAGACTCAATTCCGATCCCAAGCGCTGCCAAACTGCCAACCATCGAGCACTAAAGTTCGCACGCAACTTTCTATGACTTTTCTATATAGTTTCGCCAGGCTTCGTGATATCTCATATAAATGCCGGACGCTTCAATTGGGTGCTGCTGCTGCTGCCGCGCTTTCATAGCTGTATAATTATTATACGACTTTTTTTACTATCAAATGAAGTCCAATTTATTTCAAGCTTGGATGTAATTTTACTTATATCAATGACATTACATATTATTATACGACTTGGACGACCTCTACCTCATGACATGAACTACATGTGGAATCGTGTACTCCCTCAACAGCCTAGCAGAAGGAGCGCTCAATGACTATTATTGCGCCTGCGCGACCTTGCGCTGCGCGCCCTCTATCCTCCTTTCACCGAAAATATTATAGAGTTTCTGGATCTTGATATTGACTTTTGGCTGAATGTAATGAGCTGAGCTCGTAGATCCGATTAGCGAGTTGAACGTGTCGGTAGTGCAGTTGAAGGGCGATGGCGCCAAAATCGCTTCCAGCTTGACGACGACGATTCTTTCCCAAGGCCCCAGCCTGAATGAACTGGCACGCGGCAATCGCTCAAAGCTCCATTGTTCGGTAGTCGTCGAAGTCGAATTATCGTTGGGCGATACAAGTCTGATGCTTAGCTTATATGGATTGTCACTCTTCCAATAAACTATGTACTCTTATGTGTGCACTAGCAAGATTTGGTACATGTTCTGGTCGTCGAAGAGTTTGAAAACTCCCGGGTTGAACCGATTCTTGAGTCGCTCAAATTCAATCAGCTGGTCTTCGCTGGCATTGGTTCGATTCAGTTTCTTCCCGAGTTCGTAGACTTGATTAGCGACTTGGACATAGTCGGAAGTGCAGTTGAAGGGCGATGGCGCCAAAATCGCTTCCAGTGTTGGCTTCGCTCAATTGCTCAAGTCGAATTGATGTTTCATACGAAAAAGACTATGATTTTGACGTATACATGTTTGGAAACACAAAAGCTATAAATTTACATTGCAAGCTGATGTACAGTCAAATTGCGAATTCTTGCGAATTCGTCGGCTGCATCATCAACGTACAATGTAAATTTGCCTTAAGCTTTTGTGTTTATAAACATGTACCTGTGAAAATCATAGTCTTTTTCTTATGAAACATCAAGTTGACTCGAACTTTTGAGCGGAGAAATGGTCGCTCGACCGTCGGCAGGGCCTATAAAAGCGGCTGACATCAACGCCATTTCTTCACTTGACAGCCACAACCAAACGCTGCCCTTTTGCTCCTGCTGCAAGTTCAGAAGATAGGGACGAAATTTCTTTTTTAAAATTCGACGTTTGATTGTGCTGAAGTGTTCGAAATGGTCGTTGAATTGGCTATTGGAGTTGTGGTGACGACGACGGAGCCGACATCCTCACTTGTCACGGTCAAGGGGACTCCGGAGGACGTGAATTCGGCATTGGCGATTCCGGAAGTGCAAGGTAAGGGAACATGCTTTTGGCCTTTTCTATTTTTTCAAAATTTTCTAAATTTTTAAAGGTCAACTTGACAATTTTGAATTTGGTTTTTCAATTTTTAATTTTTAATTTTTTGTTTTTTTGCAGACAGGATTGTGAGGGCCCAGCATGCTTTTGCCAGGCTGCAAGCAGCAACTTCCGACGGGATGACGGTCCAATCGGTTCGAGGCCTGAAGTCCAAAACGGAAACCACGGCAGCCACCACCACTACTACAACAACTGCGGCCGTCGTCATATCCTCTTCCGAACCGTTGTCTCCGAGGACCTTGGCGAGACTTGATCAGCTGATTCCACCTTTACCACAAGTAAGTTCACGATTTTTCAAAAATTGTTTGTGGTGTAGTTGGGGAGTGTCAGTCGAGCGGTCAAGTTAACAAGATAGTCAGTCAGCTTGTGACAGCCGTTAATAGTAGTACACAAACTTTATCCATGCAGATCAATATTAATTTTTGTATGTTTTGATTCCAGGTTAGCACGCGCGGTGGACGACGACCAGCCCGTTAAGGATTCGCCTCGACTTCAAGCCCCAACCTACTGACTACTGACATCATCGACTGACATCACCGGCACGCATCGACTTCCTTTCCACCTGTCCATCATCCAACGCTAATCCTAATTTTAATGACTCGTAACTTTAATTTTAATTTTAAGGCCATGATTTTGTGAATTGTGAATGACGCATAGTATGTAATAATAAATGGAATCATGTTGGACGTATATATATATGTTTGTTTCAAGTGCAATAATTTCTTCTAGTCATGAATATTAGTTTGTAAGGCATAAACTGGAATCAGAATGGACAAGTCAGGATTAGCATTATTAGCAAAATAGCATTAGATTAGCCATTAGATAAAATTATATGCAAGTCATAAAGATCTCAGTCAGCCGTTTAATTGACGCATAGGAAACAGAGGAGATAAACATGTACTTTTTCCAAAACCGTTTCTGACCCAAGCCATTATTATAGAGCCTTCTTAACAATATTGCACCAAAGTTTCAGAGCTTTCAGAATCTCGTATCAGAACAAACAGCTATTTTAAGAGGTCTCGCGGTTGGAGATTTACATTTCTCTTTTTTGTAACTATTATTCTTATCACCTGGCCGACAGGTAAAATTTTGTTGCATAATCTTGAGTGGAAAAGCTATAGCTGATAATAGAGACGAAAAGGCGCTTTTCTTGCTTGCTCACGTAACTCACGAATGAATAGTGCCCGAGGGCAGTTCTAGAGAAAGCTTTGATGCATTGAGAGCATTTGTAGTGTTTTTCGCCAGTGTGGCTTCGCCAAATGGCATCTCTGGTGATGCAGCCTAGTCTTAAAGCTAATTTCATCCTATAGTAATCAGAACATCAAAAATTTAAGTAAAGCAGCATTTAATTCTCCAATCACGATCATCCCAACAGTTTTCAAATCTTCCATCAAAAATTCACCTTCATCTTTCATACGCATCCATGCAATTCCAATTACTGTTTAATTTATTAATCAACCTAAAATTGCCGCCAAAGTTGCTTGAAGAGTAGCCATTCCTGCACCACGACCTGCGCTTCCTGCGACGACAGCTGTTGGAGTCGGCCGCTGGGGGCGCTGAAGCTCTCGTCCTCTATCTCACTCCTGCAAAACCAGAAAAGAGAAAAGTTTTAGTCACTCGTTCAAGTTATATAACTGTCAAATGCATGCGGTGACTCTAAGGTTTCCCTCAATTCGACAATTTTGTGTCCAGAAAAAATCTCCTCTCGTCTCCAAGGCACTTTATAGGTTAATAGAATTTTTACAGCTTTTTGTTGAGCATTCAGCATTTGGCCAAACTTTTGTAGTGTTCAAAGTTGCTTCTAAAACTCAAGATTCTCTTTTCAATGCATTACACACCTGAATAGAAACAATAATATTAAGAGGATTTAGCGGAAAACACAGAGGAGACCAAGAAGAAATGCTTTGTGCTGGCGCCAGGAGCGCGAACTCCGCACTCGTACGGCGTTTCGCCTTTATGTTCGCGGCGGCTTCTTACTCTTTCCGTGTGATACAGTAAATCCTCTCGGAGAGCCTTTTACCCAGTCGCCAGTCGTTATCGAAACTGCATGTACTTATAGTAATTCAAGAGCGCAATCAAGACTTTGAGGCCCGAAGCTCTAGTGGCTCTAGCGACTGATTCTAGCCTAGAAGGCGATAGACGACTCCGAGAAAATCTAGCATTTCTACTGTTTCTGTAGACGACCAACGACTTAAAACTTGGAGAGAGTCTAAGTATGCCATTAGCCTTTGCATAATAGCTTCACTTTCTAGAAGCATGGAATCTAGGCATCGGCAAGCTATTCAGGAATAATATGGGATCGTTCCGGATATTAAAATTGCTATGTGCTTCCACTACTTTAGCTTGCTTTTCGGTTGGGACGATTTGAGCATAATTTCAACCAACCATCGAAAATACATTACGTATGAAAGGTCTCGACCGAATATTCTCAAGTTCGAAGTGCTGGAGGCTTCTCTTTCAACTCCCTCCCACTTTTGAAGGCGTTCAAAATTTTCAAATTTCCCGCCAAAATCCTCGTCCTTGGGCTACCTGGTTGTAACATTACAAGATTCTCTTACTAAAACCGCCTGAGGCTCCAACCCATCATGTACTTCCCTTCTCCGAAACTACTACTCCCGGCACTGATGCCACAAAGAAATCTAGTCGCAGCGGCCTTCAAACTTTACATGTGGCTGAAGCTTACTTCAAAAATAGCCTCGATTTCTGGAAGCTTTCAATCAGTTTCAAGTACCCACTAAAAACGTGCACTTTTTACCTGTGCGACCTTGGAACTTACTTCGAAATGGTATCAAAATCTTAGGTTTCTTCAGCAGGCTTAAAGCTCATATCTTTCTTGCTGAGCTCGCTTCGGAAATAGCTGCATCCAAAGCCTTCTTTTTCGTGGACGTCATGACTTTCTTCGGCCAAAGTTTCGCTCAAGCTGCTGTTTCTCTAGATTCTCTTGCAGTTATGAATAAAAATATATAAAACCTTGCTCTTCTTCCTAAGCCTGAGCTAACTTTAGCTCCCTTTGTTTTTCCTTTTGGCTTTTACACAAAGGCTTTCTCCATAAGCCGTAAGCTTGAGTCAGCTTCGATCTCTATTAGCATTCATGGTTCTATACTGTGATCTAGGAATTCTACCGGTCTACGGAAATTAAAAAAGTTTTTGCAAAACAACAATACAAACACGTATTTATATTACGAATCGACCGAGTTCTGAATTCGCAACTTTTTGGGCGCTTCGTCCTACGCTCTTCGTCGTGGTACCAGACCAGGACTCCCTTCCGCGTTTCCACTTCCCTTTGAACTTGTACTCTTTTATTATTATTATCCATTTCACCTGTGCAAGTTTGGCGATAAATTTCCTCTCTCAACTTTTCCTCTCGTCTAACGAGAATGGAACCACTCGACTTGTGGACTTTTTTCTATTTACTATGAGACTGAGGACGCTCTCGCTTCCTTTGACCCGTCCAAGTGTTTAATATCCCCGAGGGCTTTCTTCCCCTTCAAAAGCCATTTTGAGTCTGTTGGTGACTTTGGTGGTTTACCAGGGACACCGTTCCGGGTTTGGTTTCTGGGTTCGGTGGAAGTCGAGGAAGAAGTAAGGGTACTACTCGGACGATAAGTTCAAAAAATTACCTCTTGGGGGTCTACAGGGTTGCGAGCAACAGCCAAAGGAGCTGAGATGACTGGAGCAGAAGCACAGTTGCCGCTGGCAGTGGGTGCAGGTGGCGCTTGGGTGGGGTTAGCGCCGCCGTTCCTCTGCGGAGAAGCATTCGAAGCTGAAGTCGCATCCTTGTTGACCCCAAATTGCTTGAATAATGCCGAAACAGGTATCATGAAGTCGGTTTGCCCCTTCTCGAACAGCTCCCTTTGGAATGCGATGCATTCAGGCGACATTCGGAATATCCGCTTTTCCTCTTTCCTAACTTCGACGGACGAATTGTCGTCTGCAAAAAGACAATGGAAAACTCCGTTAGCACCATCCAGTAACGTACAGCTAACACCTCAACTCCAGGAAAGAACTATAAGGGCGTAGCCACACATAGATGTATTACTAGAGTAACCGCTGCAAGGATTTCATAAAAACGGCGAGAGCTGCTCTCGCTATTTACTTTCATACTACTTGAGTGCCGTTTAAATGACACCCTCTAACGTGCTTATATACATACTATGTGTGGACACCGAATTTTTGCATTTACTCTAGTCGGGGTGCGACCATGGTAACACCTCTATGTTTGGACAAAGCTTAAGAAACAATGTTAACTTACATTCCATGTTGACACAATTCCTCCCCCAACACAACGACACCAAAAGTTCTGGTCAGAGGGCAGCTTCCACAAACTCGACTTTCTCAGTTGAAGTGCAGCAGACGACTGACTGAGTCCAAACCTTGCTCGTCAAGTTGACATTGACTTTCCAGCGTCAAGAAAGAGGGATTAGAAGCGAGCCCTTATAGCTTATTATGGAACCCGGAAGGTATCATTATGAATTCGTCGTCATCGACGTTTTTGATCTAATTAACTTTCCTTTGAGACATTTCTAGGGTTATCGAATGGGCATATTTCTATATTACACAAATGCAATTCTATCGAAAGCACCGTATCGAACCCAGCGTGAATTCCCATGCATGGAATGACACTAAAGATAATAAAACGCGACGTTAAAATTAAGCTAAACTGAACGCTGGTAATATCAAAATCGATACTATCATTAGTATTATCGTCATTTTATCTATATTATTAACTTTAACCCCGGCTATCTGTGTGTTACCATGGTAAATTTATTCTACCATCTATTTCAAAAGATGAACAGCAAATGTCCCGTATTTTGTCATTTGACCAAATTCTGGTCATCAAGCCGAAAAATGAATGGTGTTATGCAATACTACAATGTTATAAGTTTTCTACCAGCGTACAACCTCCTCGGTTTTACGATAGGTGGGTTCTTTTGGGGATAACTTTGACTCTAATTATGGCTCGTTAAAGTTGCTTAAGATCGATGTCAATCTACAGCCGAGAATGTCCTCTATCTTGTAAATGTCTTTCTATATTACATTACGTCTTACAGCCTCCGTCTCACTTCCTGTCGTATTCGTCTCTCTTACTTTGGATCTTAAAAATCTGCCTTACTATCAATCTTGCAAATCTATCGATCATAAAGAACTACGAAACCAAACAACTATTAGACGTTGATTGAGGTTTGACGATCACTTGACTTTGAATCAACTTCTTCTATCGACTATTTAACAAACACAAGTAAACCAAAAACACGTTCGTTCAGAACTTATCGGACGATAACGTCTTCCACAACTCTTTACACAAGTCTTGCTCCAGCCACTGCCGAGTCACGTCACGAATGCTTCCAATTCCCAGACCGGCTTTTTTATAGGCTCAATACAAGGCAATTTACCTGTCTGCGACGTTTACATTTCCCCGAACCGACCAAACTTCAGCTCCAAAACGTCAGTAATCTTCGTCTAGTGGCTATCGCGAACCCCGTTGCAACTATAACGCTAGGTTGCCTGTCGACCATCCATCGATCACGTGAACGAATCGTGTCTAAACAAGCTTTGCACATCGAAATGAAAACGTTAACAAAATAACATTCTGCCAGGAAACCACAATGTCTCCTGCGTCATTTGACACCAAAAATTACAGCCCAAAGACTACCACTAAACAGTTACAACTCGTTAAAGGGAAACCATAAGGCACCGAGCGTAGCTTGATAATTCTTGAGAAGTAAAATTAATAATAATTAATCGTGATTTTTGTAAGAGTTGATGACTTCAGTCCTTCATGATGCTATGCTGAATAAGTACTCGAGTCAGTCAGAATTCTCAGAATCGGCAAAAATCGAGAACGATATTTCTAAGCTCAATGTCCGAAACGAGAGGTCTGGTGCTAAATCCTGCTCAAAACAGGCGACTCTGAGTTTAAAGAACAAAAAAAGACACTTTGCCAAAAGCTGCAGTCGAAATGGATGAAACAGAAGGACGAATTGGCAGCCTTGACTTGGAAGACAAGACAGGTCAGGTGTCATCAATCAGATTGTGATTCTTTCAACAAGCCAAGGCGGCTTTTCGACGGCGGGAAAAAGTGAAATGGATGAATTTTTCAATCAAACAGATGATTATGATAATGCAGCATTATGACGTATTGATGGGCTGGGATTGATGATTGTTATATAATTAATTTCCATTTGTGTCGTTTCGTCGATGCTCTTCTTCATCACTTGACTACTACTTACCACCACGACTAGCTCTGCCACCACCAGCTGTCATCATCGCTCTACCAGCTCCGCCGCCAAGACCAGCTTTGCCACCACAAGACGAAGTGCTGGCCCTTCCGGCACCAGCCTTACTTGCTCTGCGTGTCTACTGTCGAGTGCGTGTGTGTGAGTGAATGTGTTACTTGCTACGATGGATTGTAAGTTGTTAATTTTTTTCTATTTGTGTGTCTGTATGTCTGTCCGTCCGTCTTTGTCAATGCTTTTTTTATTTTTGCAGTCGAGAACTTCTTTTACCTGTACCGAGTCATCTGTTACCTGTAAAGAAGAGAGGGTAAAGCGCTACAAGGTGGATTGGGAGTTCATCGAGTTCCAACGGGAATTGTTGCGGGCCGGGAAGCCTCTGATGGCGAATCCAACGCAGGCCAACTTGGAGGCCCTCGAGGGTGACGACATCGTCGATCGTTCGACTGGTACACCTGCCGCTTCGACCGCTCTTCCTGACCAGAAATCCGCACCTGCCGTAAAGCTTGAGCCCGATGACCCCGTTCCACCTGTCCGCCCCCCCCCCCCCATGTTGCTGCTCGAGAACCTGCCACCATCGTTCCGAACCTTGAGCCCGTTTCCCCATCCAAACCTACTCCTAAACCTGTTCCTATTCCTCCTCCTCCTTTTACTCCTACTCCTTCCATTCCTACTCGTTTCCCTCCTTCCGGACTTCAAGTCGAGGAAATCTCGAGCACCAGCCCAGCGCCACCTGACGCAGACAACAGCGTCATCGAAGTGGACTTCCCTCCAACGCCACCTACTCAACCCCCCGTCATCACAATTCCTCCGCCTTCTTCCACGCTTTGGCAATAATTTCACAGACGGTGAACCAGAAAAGTCCATATTTTTGAATACAAAGGATCGCGTTATTCTTCGCCGTATCTTTATTTGTTGCAACTGAAATTGCTGACGCATTAAACCAACTTGGGAGAGCAAATTTTGAAGTTAACTTGGCTTGTCAACTATTGTGGAAGGTCTTTCCCTAAATAATCGAGTCAAATACAGAAAATGGATGTGTTCCCGCGCAACGCTACAATGTCCATCCAAAGTTGTTCAAACGTAACTCATAAGTCCATTTGCTGCAATAATTCATTTACATATATACATACAATCAAGTTTGAGCATTGATCCAATAGCTGCCTGTTTGACTTTGACATGTTCGATTAGCTCCTGTGCTAATGTTTGATCCCACTTGCTCTCTTTGCTGAGCTAACCAGAAGTTATAATATTTGAATAACTGGATTATTCGCTATATTTCGCATTTATTAACCTCGGACAAGTTTGATGTTTTCTCTTTACCTTTGAAAAGGTCAACTAAAGCGCTCAGAGATATGCGTTCACAAGCAAATACTCATTCCAGTTATGGAAATATTTGCCATCAAAACCGTAGGATTGTTGAAAACCAAAGATTGCCCATACGCCCATAAAGTCAAGGGATGCTCCGAAAAGCTTTTAAAACTGGACTGTTTAAAGGCGCGGTTCCTCAAGCAGGCAAATTATTCTCCAAATTAGTCTGTGGTGAACGCAAACTTCTCAAGCCATCAAAATGACAATCAAACGCTTAATCCAAAGAACCGTGGCTTTGCTCAGTCGGCTCAACTCGATAACCTTCGAAACGGCCATTCTGATAAACCTCGAGTTGCTGCGCGTCTTCGCCAACTGCAAAGGCGCGCCCATCGCCGTCACTGACGAAGCGGTCTCGGTCGATGCTGCGCTGCTCAAGCGCATCTTTTGGGCCTTCAATCTCGCTGCGGCTCTGCTCCGCGCAGTCTTCATCGCTGTCGGCATAGGCCTCAGCTTGACTGTTGAACGATTTCGGAGTCCAATGTTCTTCCCGTTCTACGCTGACATATTCATGGGCGCTTCGCTGGGCTTCGTCTGCGGATACGTGTGCATTACCAAAGGAACAGAAAGCTTTGTCTTGAGCTGGAATCTCATCCTAAAGTACAAATCTCAAGTGGAGTCGCCCAAGCCGATGATTTGGCTCCTGACCTTCTTCTTTCCCCTGGCGCACTTGTTTGCGCTGGCCTTGAACTTCTTTTTCGCTCTGAACTCGCACTTGATCATTCAGCTCCGGTTCGCCGTGACCTTGGCGCTGGAAGAAGGCTTTTTTACCCTTGGACCAGTTTACGACGCGCTTGTTGTGGCTTAAGGTCAGGTCAACTTCACCCAGTCGTCCAACATGAAAGCCCATAACGTGACAGTCGCCATTTGTTCAACATTGAAGGTTGAGTGTAGGTCATAATTTCATTTTGGCGGAGGTCGCCGCCGTTACTTGAGAATGGCGGCAAACTGCAGTGATTTAAATTCACTCGAGAAATATGAGAAGCAAAAAGAAAAGATTGAAGCTGACTGAGAAGCTCGGTCAAGATTTTTACTTGGACAGAGTCATGTCACATATTCTTCAAATGGAGCAGGTTTTTGGCCATTCAGCCCCAAATTCAAGCTCATCAGGAGGAACAAAAGGAACTTCAGTCCTTTATCATTATGCATATGCATCATTATGACGAATTGATGGGCTGGCATTGATGATTGCTATATAATTAATTTTCATTTGTGACTTTTCATCAATGCTCTTCTTCTACAACTTGACTACTGCTTGCCATTTGCCATTTTTACTACTACCATTTCAACGGCACTTGCATATAACTTGTTTGCCTAAATTTGATAAGCTTTATCCATTTACTGCTTTTATATATATATGCTGCTTTATATATATTTGACGCTTGACTTGACGATTTCCTCAACCTCCAGCAACAACTAATGCTCTTTCATTTCAGCTGTCAAACTGTATGGTTTTGACAGCTGATTTGCAAGCTGAAGTGACTGACGCTGATTGCATGCAAGTCAAATTACAACTTGAACATCAGCGTTCAAAGAAACATGACCAAAAAGCGACAAGATTGAAAGTGATTTCTTGTCCTAGAATTTTGGTGTTGGTGTCGAGCAAATGCTGCGCGGGCATTTCCGGTTCGACTTTTTAGATGCATTTCGCGTTTCTTCGGAGCTCAGCGCCCTCTTGCGGCGTTCATCCGCCTTTGGCATTAACTCATATCTTTCTTGCATCCGACGCTTTCTCAAAATTTGAAAATACTTTCTCTGGAACCACAATTTAATTTCCTCGTAAAAAACTTGCTACTTGTGCCCAACGAGCTGTTCCCTTTCCTGTATTTTGAAGATATATACAAATTCGATATAGACCGCAACTTGTTGTAATTATCGATGGACAAGTTTTGTGTATCGAACAAGAAC
>JAQGBJ010003839.1:0-11591 GCA_034698345.1 Sphaeridia pumilis | reverse complement strand
AGCCTGCAGACTAAATATTTATAGGTTCTTCCATCCGTTACACAGTATACCGATAAAGGACAGTCGGAATGATGGGGGACAAGAGAACGAGCAGGTAGCCAGTGACACCCTTGAAGAAGGGTCACAAAGGACCGTTCCGGGTGAAAGGTTCAGTTATTATTATATATTATATTAAATACCTGAAACTCAATCCACTTTGAACGGAAGATGCCTACGGAATATACTCCGCCAAAGTGCTGCAGGCTATGTTCTTAAATTGAAGGCAGGTGGAGGTCGTGGTCTCGAGCAGTTGTGACTACAACGCCATTTTTATCAAAAGCCGGTCATGTGGCCTTCTGGTGTAAATGCCTCGTAGGACGCTTAAATGCCGCTTAGGTATGTTTAACCGCCCTTGTGAAACTCAGAAACTATCAGTGACTGACGCGAAGTCCCGAATCGATGGACAAAATTGCCAATTGTACATTAACTGTCATACAAACAAGAACGGGATTTCGATTTGTGTGAATCGGAAAACTTTTAATCGGTTTGTTGAAACACGTGAGTACTAACGATTCTGAAAATACAATTCGCGAAAAGAATCTGTTTAGGCCAGGGGTCCGCGCCGAAGTTTGAAAATTTGCTATCGCCCATTGCAGACTTGTTTTCCAACTTGTATCGTCTCACATTATAAGTTGATAATTCTAACAATCAGTACAGAAGATCATCGGTTATCCTAGATTATGTTAAAAAAAAATCAAAACTGCATTTCAATTTCATCCACCCAGGAAATATAAAACAAATGAACTTTCCTTCCGCCGGCCCAGAAAAAACGGTTTTCCATGGCTTCGTTTGAGATGGTAACATAATGTAATGTCTACCCATAAGCTATACATTACTGTCATTCAGAGTTTGTCAGTGTTGTTATCAGATTAAATCTTGTCCAGAGGTGATGTCAACTAAGAGCCCGGGGGTAGCGCTTGATCAAAGGTCAACAATAAAGAATGAATATTTTACTCAAACTCAATAGTTAACCCAAGCGAACTGAATGATTGTACTCAGTTAAATCTAACGTAGTTACCGCTTGCTTTGATGTCACGCATATTACAAAGTAAATAGGTACTATGAAGTTACATAAACTACGTAGTAAGGACGTTATGGAAGGTTACGCAACGAGCGGATACGAAGTTACGCCAGTTACGCAGTTCCTAGCATTTACAATGTTACCCCAACTACGCAGTTACGAGCATATACGAATTTACGCCAATTACGCAGTTACGAGTATATACGAAGTTAGCCAACTACGCAGTTACCAGTATATACGAAGTTAACTAACTACGCAGTTTGTACTCTACCCTACGCATTATACGCAACTACACATAACATTGAGGAGTCACGTTAACTACACAGTTTTTGAATTGTATTAGAGGTAGCATTGACACAGGTCAATACAGCCGATCAGCCACAAGTAGGCTTATTCCGGACATCCTCATGGTAACTACACAGTTACTGTAACAGTCATGTATGCTACCGCTTCCGCCACTTCACTATCACGGTTTTATTCAGTTGAATGATGGCACGCAATTTTAAAAAAGCACGCCGCTCGATGCCTGTTCGCATCTCTCATTCATTCTGAAACAATGTTGAGGTCCATTGAGTCATACGGAGATTGTAGAAGTTATGTTATGATGCTTTTGAATTGCATCATAAGCAATCGTAATAGCAGCCCAGTTATAGCAAATGCACGGGATGGGTATACTATGCGCATCTGTGAAAACCTTTGAGTATCACAATTTAAATTGTTTCCCCTTTACAGTTTTGCACGTCCCTTCCAAATTACCTAGATTTAATATTTTTAATTTTCATCGTTTATGTCTTGTTGTCTATCCAAGGTGAATTCGTGTATATGCCTGCAACACTCGGAAAACTGAGTGGCGCTGTTACGCGTAGTGGCGGAAAATAACTTTACTGGCGAGGCAGGTTTGAACTCATTCGGTGCCAGCTGCATTTACATAGTATGTAGTTCGCGTTGAAAATGGACTTGACTTTACACGCCTGAAAACTTTAGTTTTTGCCCACCAAAAAATTTGAAACTTGGCATAGCTAATTGCCATTGAATCAATATTGTGCTCAAAAAGTTTCAAAATTTTTTATCAAAGTTTGTAGGAGCTAGAAAATATTTAATTGAGAAAACCATCCCATGTTAATTGAACGGGAGAATTGAACTGGTGCAGCTTCCCGCGGCGAGTCATTGAGTAAAAACTCGGTCAAACTGGTGTTTTACTAACGCCATCTAGTTATCTGTTACAGGCCTATTCAACAACTTATATACCTCTGACCCCAAATACTTGCCCTTTTCAAAATACAAGTCCAACTGTGCACACGGTGAGCCAAAGCTAGAAGCGTCTCTGATTCCAGTCCAAGGGTTTGGTGGTTTTGGCGCCTAAATTAAAAATCATCGGTCAAATACAATTGACCTTGACATAAAAGAAGTCAAAAATTGACTGCTCACTTCAAACCGAAGTTGACCGACAGGTGGCGCTGCATACGGTACCCCCCTCCACTCGTAAAACTCCCGCCCATCCCTCGACACTGACACAACCCCTTGAACTTTCCCGCTCTTTGTTTCCACCACTTGACCTGCGGGCTTGCGCAAAGTCGCCAACTTGTACGCTGCCCACAGCGCCAGCGCTCCCAACAAGTAAGTCTTTTTTGACATGTTGTGTCTGTTGCAGTCTCTGCTGCTGCGCTGCGCTCCTGACTGGCAGAAGAAACGATTACGAATGAACGGCATACGAGGGCCAGCTGTTGTGACTCTCATGGAGTTTGAAAAGAGTTAGAAAATACCATTTTTTAACAAGGTATAACAAAGCTAACCTGTTTTGCAACAACCTTCGATGCAAGGACTATATGTGCATGACTTGTATTCGACTTGATCGACGCTATTGAGGTTGCTCGATGGCGAATAGTTATGTGAAACGAGATTACAAATGACCTTGCATCAAGTTGCATATATTTTATTGCGGAAAACTGTGAATTTGCCATTTCTGGTCTGTAACAGATGAATGCAATTGTTTGCTTCTCGCTTGCATCTCAGTCAACCAGAAGTCTGAATATTTACTCGCTCGCCGAATCTTTCCCTTGAGGAATCTGGGTTGCCGGCGGATACCAAACTTGGGGGACGATCTTTAACATGATGGATTCTGTAGACACTGGTTTCGAATATGCCCAATCAGCTCGCAACAAGTTTATGCCGGCTCTACAAAAAAAACAATTATTTGACCCATCTGACAGGTTGCATTTCCACTATAAACTGAAACAAATGACAGTTTCCTTACTGTTTATCATTTGATCGAGACACCTTCTTCAATTCCCCATTCATCAAAGCAATATACGGCTGCGTGGCATTCTCAGCTCGAACCGTTAAAAAAAAAGTGTACGGGACCTGAATGGCCGGATGATCAAAACAAGGAAACAAGTCGCGTAACTTTTTAGGTCCTGGAGCTGTTTCCCAGTAGATCCTGCAAAAACGCCACACAGTCATGGACATAAGCTCCTAAATTCAAAATGGTACCAACAAATCACTAACGTTTCCTCTCCCGTATCATCGTCAACGTAAGTAACTTGTTCAAGGCCGTTAATTTTGTGGTATCCTGCAAGTACGGCGGTATAGTACGTAGCGTTCGGCCACAACAGGCTTCCGGTTTTTAGATAAAGAACTCCTTGGTCGTCATGGCTCCAACTGTCCACTCTGATTATGTTTGGCGGATGTTGATTTGGAACCCATTCCAGCACCTATTCAGAAAACTTGAAATTACATCCATGTACATTTGACAGATTGAAGCGTTACGATACTTGTGCAAAATACTTGAAAGCGAGAGTTTTCCAGGTTGTCCGCGTCATAATTAATGGCTAATAAGTTTGTTGGTTGAGTACTCTTAAAGGACGATTCGATTTGTGTGTCGACGTGTACGGTGTCGTTTAAAAAAAGGTCCAAAATTAGAGGAACACGTTGTCCTAAAGGCTCGATATACCTGGACAGTCCTCGTCCAGTAGTTGGAGGCGGAGTTCTCGGAATTTCCGAAAATAAGACGGGGCTACCTACAAACTTGACATGGGAAGTTTCGGAGAAAGCTCCCGAAACGCCCAAAAACGTTAACAAATGAAGGACGATAATGGCGGCCTTCAATGGCCCCTTCGATTGTTGTCGACCCATAGTAAAGCTGTGTGAAAGTGGAATAGCGTATAGACAGACTAATGCCAGAATCAAGCAGGACGCAGGCATTTTATAGTCGTTTGAAGTGGCTAATTTGCAGGATGAAAAGTGGGAATAATCAGCCTTATCATGGCAGGTGTTGATATTTGACGCTCAATTAACTGACTGAGAAGCCAACCTCTTTGCGTTAGATTGTACTTTGGACAATGTTTATCTCGCGGAGGTCGGAACCGACAGATGTGTTTTCGGAGCTAAGGTTATCATGCATGATGCGCTTTATTTGGTACATACAACCCAACGTTGCTGGACAACAAACTAGAACATCAAGTGGCACATATGTTGACGTAAGAGCCGTCAAAAAGCTAGAAATCGCTGACGTGATAACCTTCAGAAGTGTCAACAAACAAGCAAAAATCTAAGAAGTACTTAGTTTAGAACTGGGCTTTACGAGAAAAAAAGAAGCGAATGGAAGCCCAATCTAGTACTTGAGATTGAGGCTCTTCCAGAAATTGTAACGGTAAGTGTACGGGTACCGCATGACCTGAGGCGTGTCGTCGATGAGCATGTACTTGATGTCATCTTTGGACTTGACCTCCGGGAACTTGACTCCGCCCATTTCTGGTTGTTCTCTGCAAGGTCAGATGAGACAAATTTAGTCACACCCTTCAGCTTTCAAAATTCAAGGGTCAGAGGTCAACACTTACCCCTTAGCAAACTGGACCCAACTTCGAACGAATTTCTTGGAGAACCCATACCACGGACTGTCCTTCTCGACCTTGAACAACGGGCCCAATTGGAATTGCAAGTACAAATCGTCACCATGAGCAACGCCTGAAAAAATCCAAAAGTTATGAAGCCTGACTCCAAATTTGAAGTGGTTGCTGTCACTGTCGTAGTCACAATCCTAAACTTACCAACAAGCGGGTCATCCGGAATCCTGTAAAAGTTCTTCATCACAACCTTCTGCACCACTTCCTTCGGCGTTTCTCCCGGAGGGTATCCAGCATTGAGCAAATCAACTATGACAACGGTGCTGGGACCACGCTTTCCATACAAATACGGGTAAACTACGCCTCCATTCTGAGCATGAAGCTGGATGGCATCATGGCTTGGGACGGTGAAGCACCAGTCACTTCCAGCGTCTTGAATCGCTAGCCTCGTCTCAGTGTTGTTCATGTCGACAGGGACTTCATCGTTACCAAGGTAGAATTTTCGGATTTTGGAGGCTATTTCAGGATCGTGCTTTTGGAACAAAAAGAGTTCTTTTTCGATCATGTGGAAGTCTTTCATGGTCTGCTCAACTTTGGTCACGTTCTTGACGAAGATTGCAGTAAAGAAGAGGCCTTCGTCGGTCGTGACTCCGGTGAGCCATGGGACTTGAAGAGCTTCGCCGTCAGCGTAAATTTGGGTGGCTGGTTTCGTGATGAAGGCTTCGTCGTCATCGACCTTTTCGATGACTGGTGTGAAAGAGTAATCCGAAAACTACGAACCAAAATTTATAAGAATGTGAACTTGTTTGAACCTAAAATAGTATGTGGTTTCCCACTTACCGAAATAGGTAAATGCGCCAAAAGAAGGTTCTTCAGATCAGTTTTTTTGAGGCAATCGACCAAATCTTTGGTGTTCTCCGTGGGACATCCGACGTCTTTAGCGTAGATTTTAGCTGGTCCAACCGGATCCGGGTAGTTGGCAAAGTTGTTTAGTGCAGTGCCGCTCTGAGAGATGGCGCGCTGGAAGAGTCCTTTGTTCTTCTTGGAGAGCATTTGGAAGTGGACACTTGACCCTCTGAAAAATCAGTATTTCAATTAAGATTTTTCTACTTCATCAGGCTGGAATAACGTTGATTGGCTTACCCTGCAGACTCGCCAAAAACGGTAATGGATTCCGGGTCACCTCCGAAGGCTCCAATGTTGTCCTTGACCCATCGAAGCGCCATCGCTTGGTCCTTGAGTCCCATGTTTCCCCGGGCGTTTTCGTCTTGCGTGCTTAGGAATCCTAAAGGGTCAGTCGAATATTGATAACAAAGTCCACTTGACCTCTGACCTCAACAAAAACCAAGTGTCAAACCTAAAGCGCCCAAACGGTAGTTGATGGTCACCAGGACGATGTCTTCGTCCATGAAGAAAACTGGTCCATATTCACTTCCAGAGCCGACCTTGAATCCACCGCCGTGGATCCAAACCATGACTGAGTTTAAACCGCTCCCGTTTTTGAAGTCTTCGAAGTTGACCTGTACGTTGGAATGTTTTTTCCTTAACCTTGAAAACTATAAATTTAAGCTGAAAATGAAACAACTCCTCAAATATTTACCTTTGGAGTATAGACGTTCAGATGCAAGCAATCCTAGAAAAAAATCGAATCAATCATCATGGGAACAATGCATCATTTTTTTTCTAAATTCAACAATTGAATACCTCTTCTCCATGGGGCATCTTCGTGAGAATGCTCAGCTATAAAAAAATCTCACAATTACTAATTTTATCCTCTACTAAAAACCGAACTTCCAAAGTTAACCTTGAAAATCTCACCTGAGCACAATCAGGTCCATTTACACTCGCATTTCGAACTCCTGACCACTTCAAAGCTGGTTTTGGCGACTAAAAAAATGAAACACATCGTTAAATTTATACGATTCCTCCCAAACACCAAATGAACTTGAGCAGCCTCCGAACACCCTCACCTGGTACCGAAGTTCGCCAACAGGCGGCTGAGCGAACGGAATTCCTCGCCACGCAAAGTACTCTCGTCCGTCCCTCGAAGTCTCAACTGTTCCATCGACCTGGCCGAGCTTCGTTTCCACTACCGCGCAGTTCACCAAAGCAAAGTTGACTCCTATCAAAACAGCGCTGAAAAGCGCTGATAAAATCAACTTGTTGGCCATGTTGAAGGATTTGCTCACAGTTCAAACTTCAGCGTCTGCGCAGGTACTCGGCTACTGCCTAACTGAAGCTTTCACGTTCTTCATCGTCCGTAATATATGTTTTGAACAAAGGCAATTTTTCCAGGAGCTGGACTCACAGACGGGATCGTCCAAGAAGATTAAGAGAGAATTATTTTTCAGGTATCACAAAAAAATATGAGAAACAATTGCAATCTTCTAGCAATTACACGGCTCATGATCCTTGCATCGAAATTCAGCAGAGAATCTGCAAACTTTTTTTGCGCCGGGTTTCATCTCGAGCTTTGTTTCTTAAATAATTTATAGCTACTCATAAACGATGAAAAAAAATTTAATTCTTTGTTCACGAATATGACCGTTTTCAAGGTCTTTCATGCTGCTTAGAAAGCAGAGGTTAGACAAGACAAAAAAACAAAGGAATAGTGACAACAATATTTTTCTTGGTTGCAAGTCCCGATCAACGACGTGCTAAAGCAACGCTGATGACTTGGTTAAGAATGAAATCCCATAAAATAAGGTCTGACTCGCGTTCGAAGCTGTAGAAACTCCCAACTCGAACGCCTTTGGACGAAATCGCCCGAAGCCTTCGATCCAACTGCGAAAACCTTAGCAGCTCCATTTTCGACCTTCGAAGTTCAGCACTGACGCCGTAAGCGTGGTGGTAAATCGCTGGGACGCCAACGATGCAAGCAACGCTTGAGTACGCTGATATTGCGAGGAAGAGTAAATTGTCTCGGAAATCCAGAATTAGTATAGCCGACAAATAGCTAACGCTTAAAGACAAACACATCAACTTGATTGAAAAGACGGATGAAGCATTGCCAATGTTAAAAACGCGAATAGCGACGACAAGTTGCTCAAGTTTCTGCCAAACAAGTTCCACTCCGCTGGCGTTTGGGATACCTTCTTTGGATCTTTAAAAACAAAAATGGTTAACATTCAAGTGTTCGGCACAAGTTCTAGCATTCATACCTGTTCAAAAGCTGCCTCATGACGCTCGTCCACGTTTCCAAGAACAACATGTGCGAAATACAAACAATGCTAAGAAAACTCCCACAGATCATCAAAGACCAAGCGTCAGCGAATGTTGTCATGAAGACAAGAGCGCTGCAAGTCGGTCCAGGGATCAAAAGGCCATGATCCAGCGCCAACGTCACAGCGAACCGGAACTGGACAACCAACTGAGGGTTGAAGGCAAGTAAAGCCACAATAGCTGCAAAGGTTGCGCTCACTGAAGGCACAAAGTTGCACATGTACCAAACCAGGACTTTTGGCATATTGACAGTTGATTTGTGCCTGAGAATGAAATTCCACATCGTTGCAAAACACCCGGGCTCGTATGTAAAAACAAAATATCCGAGGAAGCTCGCACCTGAGCAACAAACCAGCATCGCCAAGTACAGTGGCAGAAAATACGGGTTCCGATATTGGTCGACGCTTACGCTCAGGCATATGGCGCCAGCGACAAAAAGCGTGCGGAGAAATATAACTCCGAGACTTGCAGTCCAAAGAAGTCGCTTGAGTGAAGTCGTGTCGACCAAAAGCGCTTCGTCCGTGAAGCCGAGGGTTGCGCCAGAAACGAGCGAAATTAAGCGCAGTTGATCCAAGTTGCATCGCACAGCAGTTTCGAACGTCGCCGAAGTCATCCAGTTCAAGGGTCCAGCGAGGGTGCGTAGGACATTTTTTTTCAACGTTTTCAGCATTTTTAAAATGGAGCTTGACGTTTAAAATTAATATGTATAAAGTTTATTTTGCCTTCCAGCCTTATCGCCTGCTGCAAAAGATCTTTCAATCTTCAACTCGAGTTTTAACAACGGTCTGTGTATTCTAATGCTGATAATTAATCTGGAGGAATGAAACCTGCGGAAAAGCTGACCAATGTCGATGTCGCAAGTTGAAGTTGAACTAAAACTTGTTTACGACATTTACAAGTCAACCTGCTCTTTTGCTTCGACTTGACGGTGTTTACACACTTGATTGAAGGTGGTGCTTACGTCGATCAAAACCGCCAATCGTTTCAAGTACCACAGCGAAAAGAAATTGACGTTTTCAATCAACCCTGACAGTTAAATATTCACATTTTCTTAGCCTAGTTACGCCCATGAAACCCGCTTTTAAGTTCAGTGCAGTGCTTACTAAAGTAAAACAATGCTGATGACTTGGCTGACAACAAAGTCCCACAAAATGAGGTCTGACTCGCGTTCAAAGCTGTAGAAACTCCCAACTTGAACGCCTTTGGGCAAAATCGCCCGAAGCCTTCGATCCAACTCTCGAAATCTGAGCAGCTCTTGTTTCGCTCTTCCGATTCCTGTGCTGACGCCATAAGCGTGATGATACAGCGCCGGAAACGCGATGCTGCTAGAAACAGTCGAGTACGTTGTGACTGCCAGCAGCAGTAAATGGTCACTGAAGTCCAAAATCAGGAGGGAAGATGAGGACGAGACGCTGCAAGCCAAACACATCAACTTTGTGAAGTAGATGGCGCCAGAGTTGCCAATGTTGAACACTCGAATAGCTACCACGAGCTCCTGGAGTTCCTGCCAAACGCTCTCGATTCCGTCGCTTGGAAAATGTTCCTTGCACCTGAAAATACGAACACTTTGAAGCTAAAAATCCAAGAAGTGTAAATCATGCCATTTACCTGTCGAGCAGCTGGTTCATGACGCTCGTCCAAGTTTCCGTGAACAAAATATGAGAAATGGCCACACTACAAAACAGAAATTCCGCAAGAAAAAAGGACCAAAAGTCTGCAACTGTCGCAACGACAACGAGAGCTTGGTAGGCCGGTCCAGAGGTCAAAAGGCCCTCTTCGAGTGCTAAGGTCACGACGAACCGAAATTGAATGACCCGCTGTGGGTTGAGGGCAAACAAAGCCGTCACTTCAACTGTACAAACATACATCGAAGGCGGAAGTATGCACATGAACCAAATGAGCAATTTGGGCGACTTGGTCGCCGATTTGTGCTTGAGAATGAAATTCCATGTCGTTGCAAAGCAGCCGGGTTCGGAGGACAAAACTGAATATCCGATGCAGCTCGCGCCGAGGTCAATACTAAACATCGCCAAGTACAGAGGCAAGAAAAACGGGTTCCAAAATCGGTCAAAGGTCAGACACAGGATCACACCTCCAGCCATGAACAGGGCACG
Organism: Sphaeridia pumilis; assembly: GCA_034698345.1. Taxonomy (NCBI): domain Eukaryota; kingdom Metazoa; phylum Arthropoda; class Collembola; order Symphypleona; family Sminthurididae; genus Sphaeridia; species Sphaeridia pumilis. The sequence continues at coordinate 1,353 of JAQGBJ010003839.1, read as the reverse complement.
AAGCCAAACAAGGCCGATGCTTGCAGTCCAGAGGGCGCGCTTGCGCAGTCTCGTGTCAACAAAGACAGCATCTTTCTTGACACCGATGGGCGCCCCCGTAACCAATGAGAAGACACGTAATTGAGCGAGATTTGCGTGGACTGCAGTTTTGAACGTCACCGATGGTAGCAGATTTCGCAGCATTTTCATTTCGAGAAGTTGACACTTTTTGAATGTCTGAAGAAAAAGTAGGTTCAGGTTGAACTGACGTGTGGTCCCGAATCGACTGCTTTTGTCCACTGTTGACCTTCGACTTGTTGATTCTCCGTCACTCAATTTTGATGTTGGAGTGACGCCTGTTGGAAAACCCATCAGTTTTGATGGAAGTGTCTCAATTCTAAGTCGTCTCTTTCGTTATAAACGTACTAAAACCTTCAAATTGACACGACATTAAAGTGAACTTTGACATGTCCAGTCATTTTCAACCACTGGCAAAACGACTCGAATTTATGTCAAAAAAACGCCCTTGAAACCAGTCAACTTAAATCACATGGAATGAAAAAAAGAAATTCTGAACTTTGCGCGACTGAGAAATCAAGTTTATTATTGCTCTTCGCTTTAATTAACAAGCCAGTACAATGCGCTGATGACCTGTGTGACGATGAAATCCAAGTGTATTAATAAATCTGACTCCCGGCGGCCTTGAAATCTCGTATTGCTTCTAATAACTTGTAATTCTTAATGATTGAAGAAGTTCAAAAAAAATCAAAGAGAGAAGAAAGACTGAAATCCGGATCTAGTACTTCAGGTTGAGGCTCTTCCAGAAGTTGTAGCGCTCGATGTACGGATACCGTCCGACCTTGGGCGTGTCATCGATGAACATGTACTCGATGTCATCTTTGGAGTTGACCTCCGGGAAGTTTACTCCGTCCAGATCTGGTTGTTCCCTGCAAGGCAAACACGTGATTCATAACTCTAATATACTTCAGCGATTAAGGGTCAGAGGTCACCACTTACCCCTTAGCAAACTGGACCCAACTTCGAATGAGTTTCTTGGAGAACTCGTACCAAGGACTGTCCTTCCCGACTTTTAACTGCTCTCCTCTTCGGAACATCAAAAACAACTCATCCGAATGAGTAGCACCTGACGAACAGAAAAATGTTCTGAAATGACTTCAATTTCGCATGCTTTGAGACCACTTTTGCTTTAAACTAACCCAAGTTAGGGTCATCCGGCATCCTCAAGAAGTACTTCAAGTACCAATTTTGAAGAGCCTCCTTTTGGGTCTGTCCAGGTGGGTATTTTCCAGAAAACATTTGAATCGTGAACAGGCCGCTGGGACCACGCTTTCCGTACAAGTACGGGTAAACCGG
>JAQGBJ010003838.1:0-11592 GCA_034698345.1 Sphaeridia pumilis | reverse complement strand
CAAATAGAGAAAAACAGAGGTATGATGGATGGTACAACAACCTTGCACATCCCAACTGGGGTTCTGTGGGTGAGTTCGAGAATACCAGAGTAGTTTTGACAAATTACAAACCTAAATGGAAAATGTAATAAAACTTGATCGGCTTTCATAGAATCCCATTTGGTCCGCAAAACACTCCCGTCCTACTCAGATGGAGTGTATATGTTGGCTGGGATGGACCGCCCTAGTCCTAGGAAGCTGAGTCAGATGTTGATGAAGGGTCAGGATGGACTCAGTTCCGCTGCCAATAGGACAGCGATGCTAGCCTTCTTCGGTCAAGTGGTCAGCTCCGAAATTCTCATGGCAAGTGAGAACGGATGTCCTATCGAGATGCACAAGATTGAGATTGAAAAGTGCGACGAAATGTACGACAAAGACTGCCAGGGTGGGAAATACATGCCGTTTTCCAGAGCTGGGTACGATGCAAAGACTGGTCAAAGTCCTAATAGGCCGAGGGAACAGCTCAACAAGATGACGAGCTGGATCGATGGAAGCTTCATCTATTCCATCAGCGAAGCTTGGGTGGCTTCGATGAGAAGTTATGTCAACGGGACGTTTAGAACGGACGGATCTGGAGCACTTCCGCCAAAGAATATTCATCGTGTGCCGCTAGGGAACTCGCCTTCACCTCATGTACTGCGTACGCTGAATCCTGAACGGTTGTTTTGTAAGTTGCTGGAATCTGTTGACATTTTAAAGAAAGTTTACAGTGTTGCTAATTGTGTGCATGAACTTTTGTAGTGCTCGGAGACCCAAGGACAAACCAAAACCCTGCATTGTTGAGCTTTGGTATCCTGTTCTTCCGTTGGCATAACGTTTTGGCTACAAAGTTCCATGAGGAAAACCCCACCTGGTCAGATGAAGTTGTATTCCAGAAGGCCCGCAGATGGGTAGTAGCATCTTTGCAGGTAACAAACGTGAACATAATTTTGCTGAATTGCAGATTGAGAAATAACGTTAAAATTCAACTTTCTCTATATAGAGTATCATTGCTTACGAGTACGTACCAGCTTTGCTGAACGAAACTCTACCGGAATACACTGGATATAAGCCTGATGTTCATCCTGGAGTCTCGCATGTCTTCCAATCTGCTGCCTTCCGATTCGGTCATACTATGATACCTCCAGGTATTTACGAACGGAATGGACAATGTCAGTTCAAGGAAACAGTCAACGGCGGAAAGGCTCTGCGACTTTGTGCCACATGGTGGGATTCAGAGGTAAATCTGATTTCTGAAAGTTTGATCTAATCATCTATGTAATAAGAAATTAATTGGTTATCTGGTATTTTTACAGCATGATATTCTCAATGCATCTACCGTTGAAGAAATTTTGATGGGCATGAGTTCCCAGATTGCCGAAAAGGAAGATGTTGTTTTGTGTTCTGACGTTCGAGACAAGCTCTTTGGGCCTATGGACTTCAGTCGTCGGGATTTAGGAGCCTTGAACATCATGAGAGGTCGGGACAACGGTTTGCCTGATTACAACAGTGTTCGGGAAGCTTTCCATCTTGACAAGAAACAAGACTGGAAGAGTGTCAATCCTGACATGTCGGAAGAGCTTATTGCCAAGTTGGACAAGTTGTACGGTGGATTGAACAACGTTGATGTTTACGTCGGTGGAATGTTGGAGTCCAATGGCGGTGTTGGTGAACTTTTCAAGACTGTAATCATGGAACAGTTCCAGCGTATTCGAGATGCTGATCGCTTTTGGTTTGAGAATGAATCTAACGGGTAATTCTTATTGTTTATCCAATATTGACCAATATTGACCAAGCCTGAGCGTGTGTTCATGTAATTTTTCTTCTGAACAGATTCTTTACCGCTGATGAAATCAAGGAAATCAAGAATCTTAAGCTAAGCGACATCATTATGAAGTCAACGAGCGTCAAGGAGGGAGAAATTCAGAAAAATGTCTTCATCTGGAATGATGGTGATCCTTGCCCTCAGCCTCAACAACTCAATGCTACCTTCTTGGAGCCTTGCAACTATGTTCAAGGATTCGATTATTTCGAAGTGAGTTTTTAAAACTGCTTTCTGCTTTTATACTGATTTTAGAGCTCTTATAAAGTTTCGTTTTTGTTCAGGGTAATGAAGTTGCCTACATCTACGCTTGTGTCTTCCTCTGCTTTGTTCCAATCATCTGTGCCGGCGCTGGTTACGGAGTAGTAAAGCTGCAAAACTCCCGTCGTCGTAAACTCAAGTTGAAGCAATCTGAAGCTGGAAAGTCAGTTGACAAAATGATCGTTAAAGAATGGCTTCACCAAAACCACAAACGCATTGTCAAGGTCAAGTTCGGTCCCGATGAAGCCTTCCATACGTTAAACCGCAAAGGTGATAAGTTGCGTACCGTCAACATTGCCAATTCCGCGGTCCTGGTTGTCGAGATAACTCAAGACGTTCGTAAAAAGCCTATGGTTCTGATCCGAGTTCCAAGAGATCACGATCTTGTTCTGGAGTTCCAGTCAATGCAAGCGAGGACCAAGTTCATGACTAAATTAGAAGCTTTTCTCCGAAGCATCGGCAAGACGCTGGATCTCGTCCCAACATACAGAGAGCCTATGCTTTCCAACGCAGAAACCAAGGAACGTCGTGAAAAGCGTCTGGAACACTTCTTCCGTGAAGCTTATGCCCTCACCTTCGGTCTCAAGCCTGGCGAGAAGCGTGAGAATGTCAGTTCAGATGTGGTTATGGTTATGCGTACTAGTTTGAATCAAGCCGAATTCGCTGGAGCTTTGGGAATGAAGAAAGACGCTGTCTTCGTTAAACGCATGTTCAATATTGTCGACAAGGACGGTGACGGCAAAATCTCCTTCCAAGAGTTTTTGGACACTGTCGTTCTCTTCAGCAAGGGCAGAACGGAAGACAAGCTCAGAATCATCTTTGACATGTGTGACCACGATCGTAACGGCGTCATCGATAAAACAGAATTGTGTGATATGCTTCGGTCTTTGGTGGACATTGCGAAGACGGATACCCTCAGCAATGATGAAGTTACTATCCTCATCAACGGCATGTTCTCAGACTCTGGTGTAGACAAGGACTGGCTCAATTACGAAGACTTCAAGCACTTGATGAGAGAGTACAAAGGAGACTTTGTTGCTATTGGGCTGGATTGCAAGGGAGCTGGTCAGAACTTCTTGGATACTTCAACCAATGTGGCCAGGTAAATTTGCTTTTATTGAGGGGACGGAAGTTTTTTCAAACAAATGTTAATCTAATTTCTACTTCACAGAATGACATCCTTTGCCATCGAAACCATCCAGGACAAGTACCGCGGTAAACTCCGAAAGAAATGGGACTGCCTGACGACCTTCTTAGAAGAAAACCGTCAACATATTTTCTACCTCTTCATCTACTACGTGATGACAATCTACTTCTTTGTCGAACGCTTCATCCACTATTCTTTTATGACTGAACACACCGACCTTCGTCACATCATGGGTGTTGGTATCGCCATCACTCGTGGGGCAGCAGCGTCGCTTTCATTTTCTTATGCCCTTTTGCTTCTCACCATGTCTCGGAACCTTCTAACGACGCTCAAGGACTACTCCATACAGCAATACATCCCCTTGGATTCGCACATCCCGTTCCATAAAATTGTTGCCTGCACAGCCCTCTTCTTCTCCTTACTACACACTGTCGGTCACATTGTCAACTTTTATCACGTGTCAACTCAGCCAATCGACCATCTGAGGTGTTTCACCAAAGAGATCCTTTTCGCGTCAGACTTCAGGCCTACCGTGTCGTACTGGTTGTTCCAAACCGTCACTGGGCTAACCGGAATCGCCTTGTTCATCATTATGATGATCATTTTTACCTTCGCTACTCCATCAATTCGACGACACGCTTACAAGTTCTTCTTGGGAACTCACAAGTTGTATTACGTCCTGTACGCTCTTGCTCTGATTCATGGTCTTGCCCGTTTGACTGGAAGCCCACGGTTCTGGATGTTCTTCATCGGACCCGGCGTTATCTTCACCATTGATAAGGTCATCAGTATGAAAACCAAGTTCATCGAGTTGGATATATTTGAAACTGACCTACTGCCGTCCGACGTCATCAAGGTCAAGTTCTACAGGCCTCCCAACTTCAAGTACCACAGTGGTCAATGGGTCAGAGTTGCTTGTACAGCCTTCAAACACCACGAGTTCCACTCCTTTACTCTCACTTCAGCTCCACATGAGAATTTCCTCAGCTGTCATATCAAGGCTCATGGTCCTTGGACTTGGAAGCTTCGGAACTACTTCGACCCTTGCAATTACAACCCCGATGAAGAATCTCCCAAGGTAAGAATGTTTTTCACATGTTCTACCCATGCAAAAGGCGTAAACTAATGAATTTTTCACCATGTTTTAGATCCGATTGGAAGGTCCCTTCGGAGGTGGAAACCAAGACTGGTACAAGTTTGAAGTCGCCGTTATGGTCGGTGGTGGCATCGGTGTTACTCCCTATGCTTCCATCCTTAATGATCTGGTATTCGGCACATCAACTAAACGCTACTCAGGCGTCGCTTGTAAGAAGGTGTACTTCCTTTGGATTTGTCCCAGTCATCGTTCTTTTGAATGGTTCATCGACGTGCTCCGAGATGTTGAGAAGAAGGACGTGACAAACGTATTGGAAATGCACATTTTCATCACGCAATTCTTCCACAAATTCGATTTGCGTACTACTATGCTCGTAAGTAATCTGACTCTAATACAGCCTTTTTTGATTACCAAACACCACATATTTCGGATTCATTCCTCTAATCCCATGTCACGTTTATCTTTGCAGTACATTTGCGAGAACCACTTCCAGCGACTGTCCAAGAGGTCCATGTTTACTGGTCTCAAGGCCATCAACCACTTTGGTCGTCCTGATATGACGTCATTCCTCAAGTTTGTTCAAAAGAAGCATTCCTACGTCAGCAAAATCGGAGTCTTCAGCTGTGGCCCACGGCCGCTCACCAAATCCATCATGAATTCTTGCGAAGAAGTCAACAAAGGCAGAAAATTGCCGTACTTCATTCATCATTTTGAAAACTTTGGTTAACGACACACTAAATCCATGTTTCTATTGTTCCCAAATTTTTTATTATTATTGTATTTTGGGTCGTGATCATTATATTTTTGTACTATATTAGTCGTCTCATGCAATTTGTGCGAATAATCGTGTATGTGTGATTTTGTGGTTTCTTCGTTCGTAGACTATATATATTTTAATCTTTACTCAAATGTTTATGGGATTCGATTCGAACTGGTTGTGTTATAGTATGCTCAAAATATGTGTACGGTCATTATGATATTATAGTTGTACTTGAGCCTAACGCTAAAAATGTCGCTGTAGTTTGTAGCTGGAACATTACACAAAGTCTGCTGTAGGAAAAGCCTACGTATTTTTCAAAGTAGCTGAATTTAGCTTTCTGTGGATTGTCCTGAGGACTTCCCAATTTCAATTGTTGTACCTGGATTATGTAAAGCTGGGTTTGCTGTATCCCTTGGCTACGTTATGAACATGTTACGCCATGCTAGCTTTAGTTGCGATTGTAGAAATATACACTTATTTATTCATTCGCCAACATTTTATGTAATCACTACATGGTCGTAAACTTTTGTAATCTTGGCATAAATTACATGAAAACAAGTCTACTCTCCCATTTTCTTGGTACGTACATTATAATCAATTTGCATTCACGTTACACAAGTACTCTTCAGTCGAAATCAATGTTAACAAAGGCCACCAACTTATAGCGTTCCTTATAACTACCACAAACTCTATCTAAGAATTTCTCGTATGATGTTCTTGCTGAAAGGTACGTGAGTCGAATTCCGAAAAACTAGAAATGGATCTGTTTTCAGAATTGGAGGACTCGTTGGAACCTCGGCGACTTCCGCCGCCACTGCCATTGCTACTGTGGCTTCCTCGATGATGCTGGCTTTGGGCGCTAACCCTCGGAATTAGTCTTGGCTTTGGATAGTTCTCCTTGTCGAGGATGTCTTCGAAGGGTCGAAGGTCAGTCTGTAACACCAAGAAGGAATCCAAGGTCAATCCGTTATCCCAGCCTCAATTCCCACATTCTCACAACATACCTCATCTTCTGAACTGCTAATACTGGCGTCCTCGGAATCGTCCGGCCGTTTTGAAATGTCCTAAAAACAATATTATTTTATAGTTTTAACCTTTTCAACTTCTGAAATCTACAAGTTTTGCATTGTAACTCACAAAATGCTGCTGAAGAGTACTTTGTCTCCTGAAGCTCACAGACTTGGGACTCTTCAAGTTGTTGTTACTAGGTGGCGCCACATTACTAATGCCCAAAATCACATGGTTCGGCTGCGCCAACCTAGCCAGTTGCGGATTATTCGCCATTGCATCAATGAGGCTGTTGTTTCCCGCCTTATTCGCGCCCAAAAGTACTCGACCTGTACGATTGTTGTTGAGCCATGGAGACTTTGGCGCGTCCATTTCAAAACCGGAATTCACTAGCCCTTTTTCGTTGCTTGCGCTCGTGCGGCTTTTGGAGCTGAGCGTTCTGAAATTACATTTTCATGGGAATTTAAAAAAGTACTTTTCTTAAAACTCTCGCGTTTTGGACCAAAACTTTTGGCTCTCACCTCAAAATCTTCCGCCCAATTCCGATCGCCGATTCCGGATCATCTATACTCTTCCCACGACTCTTGCCCTTGAAGCTCTCTTCAATGATGATATGTCGGTCAAACGGCGTATCGTAATCCACTTCGAAGATGGTCGAGAACTTGTGCGGGTACATCCAATCAAAAATGAGCAGAAGCAGGCCACTGAAACCAGCAACGCTTCCCGCCACCAATACCAGCCAGAAACACCATCCGTAGTCGAAGGTCAGAATCTTGTCTTCGATGTGGATCACCAAAGAATTGTCTTCAGAAGGCAAGAGGATGTAGTAGATGCCATTTGCCGCCAGCATCAAAGAGCCCGTAATGATCATCCAGATTCCACAGTAAAACGGAAGTGGCGTGATGAGCATGATTAGTGATACCAGGTACGAAGCAAAAGCGGCTCTGAAAAGATTCAAAATTTCAAATTTCGCGCCTATTTTTCAATTTTAAAATCAAAGCTTTTCAACTTACATCAACGTCCAAGATACATAATACCCTGCTTCTCTATACGACCTCCCCCATGTGAACCCTTCGTCGTCCACACTGAAGTACTCAAGTACCGTCAGGATCGGATACGGAAGTCCTTTGATCAGCGCATCCTTCATTTCGTGGTCCAGGTCCTGCGCTCCGGCAAACGAAAATCGCTCGTTGTAGTCAATGAGCATGCCGATATGGGCTGGCCTCTTTGGCTTCATCAAAGTCAAGTTTGATTCCAGAAACTGGTGATATTCATGATGAGGCTCTGGATCTTGCGAAGACTCCAATGTCACATTAATGTTCCCGAGTCCGATGAAAACGCCGATTTTTGCATCGATAGCCACTGGCGAAAACGACCGATATTCCGTGTTGATAAGTGCGTCGCTAACGTGCCAGGATGAACTGTAGTAGGCAACTGTAATAGGGAAAAAAGTGCCTGCATTTAAGCCATGTTCCAATTGCCCCTTGCAACACCCAATGTAGTTCAACAGCCGGAAATTGGTTCAAGTTCAAGAATTCATTCTGGACAAATAGTCACATACAAAAGTACCTGAAACCTTCACCCTTTTGTCCAGCCAGTCTTTAAATCTCACTCATGCATTTCAAAGTAGGTCTGACTCAACCAAAAGTGGCCTTGAAATTTACCCGAGTTCGATGTACGCTCAACAAGGCTACCCTTTTTGAATTTGAAGAGCAAAATTTTAAAATTCCCGCCCGCGCGCGCCCAACTCTTCAAAAATAACGCCATCATCGCGCTCACCGGAAGTAGACGCGCGCAGCGCTCGATGAAAACTTGCATCACCCCCTTGGCTAATATTTGAACATACAAATTGCCGCGACCTTGAGCGCCCAGCGGCAGTGACGACGCTGACGCTGCGCTGTGTACAATTCCAAGAGATGAACATGATTCACATTCATCCAAACAGCAAATACACCTTCTCAACACCTGTAAATCTTGTACACTTCATCTCAATTTTTTACGCTTTTCCTAATCATTACTTTTGTAAACCGCAAACAAAAAATTGCGGAACTCGACTCTCTGACGCTGCCGTCTAATTTAATGCCATTTTAGAATGACATTGCGGATACGGAGAACTGGATGAGCAAAAAATATTTTTTTCTCTGTCTTGATCAACAAGCCTGCGATTCAGGCGTGGGCTCATAATAAATATATTGAACAATTGGGCGCCTCGGGCTGCACTAAATAGGTGTTTGGCGAGGCGGAAATTGAACTATGATTCCGGCATCTGTTTTTTCACCTGATTAAAAACTAATTGACTTTACCTCCCCCCTGGCCTTTGATTAAAATTTTAGTTCTTCCTCAAGTTAAGACAAATTTTACTTACGTGCAATTGACAGTCCCACAAAGTGCATCACAGTCACTGATATGAACGTTGAGAATCTCTGGAAAAACAAAAGTTTTTATTAGTTTCCACGTGCAAACTTGTCAAGTTTCATCCTTCAATTTTCAGCTTCTATATTCACAGTCAAGTTTTTAAATTGTCTGATAAGCCCATCATCGCCTTGGCGGTTTCACACACTTCGCATTATAAAAGTTACATTTCAGCAATAATATTATCGAACGCCATAATATTTTGCGAATTTTTGGCGCCCTTGCCCTTGCCTCAAATCGACTGAATCGGCCTTACGGTTAAGCGTTTTTGGGGTGAATTTAAAAAGTCCCTTAAAAAGGCTATACACAATTTGCTAAACTTTCATTGTTTTTGGCATTGTGAGAATTTTGCTCATTCATGGAAACAAGAGACAATGATAAAAAAAATATATCTCAACAAGGGCCTTCCGACTTGACTTACGTCACCATTACTTTCAACAAAAGACTTGAAATGGAAAAATTAGCCACAAGAATTTCCGCAGGAAGTTGAAACATTTTATGTGTGAGCGATTAGCAACAATTATCAATTGCGCATGCGCATACGTACGCCACAAACGTTTACATTCAAGGTAACCAAGTAGCGGCGGAATGCGGCAGGAATAGGAATTTTACTTGATTTTTACTCTTCACATGCTTCAAGTCAGTAAATTTTGCAAATCTACAATTACTAATTTTGCGAATTTTTCCGTTAATATAGTCAAGCGACTAAAAATTTGCGAATTTTTAAAAACTGTCGAGTTCATCTTCAAAAAATTATTTTGGAACAATTTTAAATTTTTGCTTACCTCCTTCCTGATTCCGGGGAAAATAATGAGAAAAATGAGGTAAATGGATGCAAAGACGGTGACGACGCCAATACACCACGAGTCGCCCATAACCGGCGTCCGGTTGCTGTAGCTGTACAGCGTCGGCCCGCCTTCATTTCGAAACGCATCGAACCAGCCTTTCATTTTGACAAAGCGCGCGGCGCTTGCGCTCTTGCGTCCTCTTAATCAGTCCGACACTTTTGAATCCTCCTGGAGCGGCGAAGATCCGGTTTCAGTTTTTTGGCACAGTAACCTGCACACAAGAACAAAATTCACAATTACTTGATGGTTTTAGCACACACACCTTTAATAGAGCTGAAACACTACAACATTAATGCGCTTACAGTGCGCAATTGCGTTAACGCTGGAGCTGGAATTAATTAGTGTTGATGACGCTGCTGCTGCGCTTGGCGCAACTCTTGTCCGACTCAAGTCTGAATATGGACTGACTGCAAGGTGGGATTCGATTCGAGTTCAGCTGGAGACTTGTTGCACAAGAATGGCAGCATGGACAAGCGCAACAATAGCAAACTTTGGACAAGAAAAGAGTTGAGGAGGAAGCAGGAAGGGGAAGCAAGAGATGATGAATCAAGAAAATGCATTCAACATACAGCCAGAAGAGACCACAGCAAAAGTGTATACGTTCAACCAAACCAACGATGAACAAAGGTAGCTCGACTCCTGACCTTCAAGGCAGAAAAGCCGTGGCCTTGAAGGCCATCGCGAGTTGGCGATCAACCATTGCAAAAATCTCGTACCTTCATCTCTCCACATTAAATGTACATAAATTCTGCAGTTTTTTCAAATGCTTTTTCGCTACTCTAGCGTAAATGCTGTGGGTTTGCAAAATTATTGTGGTTTGACTGACTGAATCATGAATTTCCGGCCCTACAATTAAACTTGGGAAACGTCTTCTTCGCCATAGTTTTATTAGCAGTCATGTATTGGATCGGATACCTGTCAGTCAAATAGGGCCATTAGCTCAAGTTGACTTTTCCCACCCCACTACAACCAATGAGACTAAATGGAAAACACAGTGGCAACTTTAAGCATGAATAGAAAAGTAATATTATAGTAACTGTTGCTGGAGCTGCGGACCAAAGCAACAGCTTCTATGATTCTGCTAAATAATTGCAAAGTAAACAAGGGCACAAGTAATTTTTAGACTCTCTCAGCTGCAATTTCACTGAAAATTTACTATGGATTTGCTATAGGGAAGTGAATCAGAGTTTTTCGCAAAGTTCGTGGAATACAACAAAGGCTAATAGGCTTTCAGAGGTTTTTCGGAGCAGTTGTAGGAAGGAGAGAAAAAGACTATCAATTTTCATCAAGTCGAAGACGGGCGACGACTCCATTTAATGCAACTGTGTGTGTGTATGCTGCTAAGCAAGTTGCATATGGGGAAGCGAAAGCGAGAAAATATCCAGCAAAAGTTTAGCTTCTTTTGCAGCGGCGGCTCACATCCAGGAAAAATATTATTGTCCAGCAAGTAAGCGAGCAGTCAGTCAGAAAGGGCACTTTTCTAGCACCTAATAAAAGTATAGATTTCGACAAAGGAACCAACCGCCCATAATGTATAAGCCGAAACACACAACTCGTACCTGGAGAAACCAAAAGATATTTTATGCAATATTGTGAGGACGAGAGAAGAGAGCCAAAGTCGTGTCTTATGTAACTGCAATTCTAATAACAAGTTTTTTTCTTGTTCTTTTCGGTAGGAGCACGTTTGTTTTTTGGACGACTGCAAGTAGGCACTTCAAGTCCATAGCAGTTGTCGTCATGGCGACAATATCAAAAGCTTCTTGTAAAATTGCCATCACGAATCGATATTATATGGCAAACAACCAATTTAGGCAAATCCTAGCATTTTGTCGCCGATACATGACCACCGGTCAAAACGTGCTCTTCGATGTTGCCTTAGGCTTTGAACGGTGCTAAACGGCATATTGCAGTAAACAAGCCGAACATGAAAAAGACGGTTTAATTTTGTTTGCAGATTTTTTGGAGCAGCAACAACAAAAATATATTTACAGCGTTTGAAATTGGTAAGAAAAATATAGAGGGGGAATTGTTTATAGAGAAATGACAATGACGTTTTGACGGCTATTCAAAGACTTTATTTGCACATTAAATTGTGTATTGATCGCATTAGTCTCATTTGTAGGGTCTTGTTCCAGTATGAGGCTTGTATTTTGTTCATTTGATTTCTTCCTATAGAATGACAGCTAAATGGATCTTCAAAAGACACCCTGGCATTAAAAG
>JAQGBJ010003837.1:0-11594 GCA_034698345.1 Sphaeridia pumilis | reverse complement strand
GTTAAGCAACGTCGGGCCCGGTTAGTACTTGGATGGGTGACCGCTTGGGAATCCCGGGTGCTGTTGACTTTTTGCATTTTTATTTTCACCGGTTCACAAAATTTACCCTTCTTCCTTATCTGTTCTCTACCCAATTTTTATTTGCTGTCTCTACCTGTCGTTAATTTACTCCCGTCATCCAATATCGCATACCTGCATTCAAACTTCCAATCCATCATAAATATCGATCACTTTCATCGCTCCAGCACTTTCAATGCAGCATTTCACCGTTTTTACTTCCCACCTGTCCATTCCAACAACATGGCTACATGCTCCTTCACCTGCCCATTAGCCTCCTGCATTTTCATCAAATTGCAACCTCCACAAAAACTTCAACGAAGCCCACACTCATCCATCCACCTCGTCATCATACAGTATTCATAGCGGACAACTCATTGAAAATGTCAAGGTTTCGCAAAACTAAAATACCAATACAGCATATACAAACTACCTACCTACATGTACACAACTTTTCCCACAAGGTTTCCAGGTACCTGTTCTCCGCAACATCGGCCATTACCTAAATCCACGTGCCTTCCTGCAACTCTCGAAGCCTACGATTAGAGCCATTACCGCTATTAAAATTGGCTTATCGACTACGCCCAAGTCCTGCCACCTCTGCAATTCACACAGTCATAGCAACAACCGTGTAAATTCTCACCTTTGATTCTAGCCTTACTTGCATGGCAAATAGCGTTGTTGGTTCTCAACGAGCTTTTAACGATATCACATGTCGTTAGATCTCTTCCTGGGAAAGCGCGTGTGTTCTCCTCCAAAAAACACACTGTGTTTGAGAGTGTGCGAAAATTTTCTTGAATGAGTTGCAGATGTAGCGGGAAAGTATCGATCGTTGGAGCCTATACCCTTTGCAAAATCTGGTTTATAAGAAACGCTTTTTGCAGCAGCGTCTCTGCCTTGTTAGCAGTGCGGATTTCGCACAAGGAGCGCCTGAATGGGGTGGGTGTGGTGGTATAAGATTGGCAAAAAGAGAGCGGAGAAAGTCTCTTGTGCGAAAATCCAGTCTTCATTCAGTCAGTCAGTCCTCAGATGGCCAAGGCCGGGCTTTGCAATATAAATGTATGTAGCTAGACTCAAGCTCGCCTTTCTTTGCCATTTTCCTATCGCCCGCCGGTGAATCAGTAGCAATTACATAAGGCTGGGAGCAAGCCCGAATCCGCGTTTAGTGTCAGTTTTGTCTTGGTGTTGTGAGGTGGCCGTGAGTGTTGTTTTGTGTTCTCGTTTAAATACAGTAGGAAGAAAGACGGAATGGAAGTACGGCAATAAAATATACAGTTTTTTCAGGGGATTTTTCAGTTTCTTCTAGGTCTAAATTTCTACTAGTTTACTCAGGTTCCAGTAGGGTTAATTTATAGTGAGCAGGAATTTTCAAACTCAAAATTATTTTTACCGAAAAAATAAATTTTGAGTTAGGGGTCGGAAGTTACTCATTGGTGCCCGCCAAGCACCTTTGAGACGAGTTTGGGCCATTTTGAAGGTTTCCAGGTACTTAAACTGGGCCTGCAAAAGGTTGGACCTTCGAAGTTCTGTAACTTTTTATGAAGTTGACGGATTTTGAAGGTGTTTAGTTCAAAATGACCGCAAGACAAAGTTCTATCAGCCCCTGTTCAGAAATATACTATAAAGTTAGCGCGCTCGCCGTAGGACACGAAAAGGTACTTCGCTGAAACCTTCGAAGTTCTGCGGCGGGCGTAAACGGAAACCCTATTTCACCAAAACTTATGTGGCCATTAACTACCATTAGATGAACGTTTGTGCCAAATTTGAAGGTCCTGCCATTTCTAGTTTTGAAATTAAATACTAAAATAGCAGCAAATGCAGCATTTCTATGCTATTTAAACGGCGGAACGGCACCAAACTACATCATATGATTCAACATGGTCAGATGAAGGGTTTTCAAAGATTATTTACTGGAACAAGCTAATTTGATGCTTTAAAACGTTTGTTATTAAAAACCTCTTCATCTGACCATGTTGAATTACATGTTGCAGTTTGGTGCCGTTCCGCCGTTTAAATAGCATTAGAGCGCATTACAAACTACTTGCTGAACGATATCTCCAAAACTAGACATGGCAGAACCGTCAAATTTTGCACAGATGTTCAACTTATGGTACTTAATGGCCACACAAGATTTGGTGAAATAGGGTTTCCGTTTACGGCCGCAGCAGAACTTCGAAGGTTTCAGCGAAGTACCTTTTCAGGCCCTACGCCGCACCAGCACACTTTTGGGTTCAATTCGGAACAGTAGGTTGTAGAGGTTTGGTTTGCGGTCATTTTGATGTACAGATCGTCGAAATCCGCCGACCCATTAAAACGCTACAGAACTTCGAAGGTCCAACTTTTTGGAGGCCCAGTTTAAGTACCTGGAAACCTTCGAAATGGCCCAAACTCATCTCTAAGGTGCTTGGCGGGTACCAATGAGTAACTTCCGACCCCTAACTCAAATTTTATTTTTTCGGTAAAAACAATTTTGAGTTTGAAAATTCCTGCTCAGTAGAAGGTAGGCGAATTAAAAAGAGGGAGAAAGTTCAAAATTTTCATCATATCGAAGACCGAAGTTGCAGGCCCAGTTTAAGTAGGAGTTGTGATGGGCGACGATGGCGATGACAACTCGTCGAACGAAGAGCAGCGTGTTGAAAAGAAGTACTGTTGCGGTAACTGTCCGCAGCGCGAAGCTATCAATATTGCACGGTTGGATATGGTAAGTACAGCTAGTAGATATCCTTGGTTGTGACCCTTGTTCCAGATTCCCTTGATTATGAGACTCCAAAGGTTTAATTTTTTCTACAGCGCTTCTAGATATCCTTGGTTTGCGAAAAACTAATGTAACTTATAAGCCTTGTATATTTACAGGGCCTCATGATCTACGGAATCGTGATAATATCAACACTGACAGTGATTCAATTCGCATTTCCTGACTACTTTCCGAATTATATAAAGCGGAATCAGAATCAGAGGTTCCTGACAGAATTTTTCAAATTGTCGAGTGAGTTTCAAAAAATCCATTTTTTTCAAAATTTTGAGAAATTTTTACTGATACATTTTTTTTTGAAAATTCCCAGACATTAGTCAATATACAGTTCTATCATTGTATCTCATCTTCCCTGTGCTCTCGCTCTGTCTAGCCGTACTTCTTCTAATAGGAGCCAAGTCGGTAAGTTTGTGAAAATATGCTGGACTTTAGTGCCGTTTTGAAGTATTTTTTATTAACAGACTAATTACAAAAGATTCCTGACCTTGTCTGCTGTTGTTTTTTTAGAAAAATTTAAAAACGCTATCAAAATGGTTCAAACTGTCCATCCTGCACACAATTCCCGCGCTCTCAATCGACATCTACATGGTCTCATCCTTCTTCGAAGACAAGATGACAATGGTCTCTGTCGTTGTCTTTTACTACTTGTATCGCCTCTACGCCCTCTGGATTGTGACCGAGCTCAAAAAGGAGATCAAGCACGTCGACACAGACTTCATCCATCCCATGTACCTAGACGACCCCCCGCCAGTAGTATGACTCTTTTTCAAAAATTCAAAACTCCCGCGTGCGCTCATCGATTTTTCGCGGGTATACTTGGTTTTGGCTGGGATCACCAGCTGCTGGTTTGGACTGCGGAATCCGCAGCCCATCCACTGCTATTGGAGAAAGTCATGAATTTTACATGCTTTCTTCCCGGCGTCCTTGACGCATCTTTTGTGTACATTGTGTACGGGAAAAGCGTCCTCCGAAGCGTCGTGCACGTGTTGCCGTAGCCGGAGAAAGTAGGTTTGTAGTGTGTTGCAGTATAATGCTGGCATTATACCATGGAATTTTAAGCTGAAAAATTCAGCGCTTGTACATAAAAATTTACAGCTTTATCTTCTGCGAACAAGAAGCTTTTGCAATATTAATTAATGTATTATATTTTGGATACAGCGGGTCAATTAAGAAGATTTCGTTGTTTAAAATTGCAAGATGTTCCCGCCCGAATGGACGCTAGGGGGCGCAGCAGCGTTATTTTTAAAATTTTACACTGTTGAGAAACCAATGACTATAATGGCTAAATGGGTAAAAACGTTGTTCACAAAATATACACTTATGTACTAAAACGACTACCAAAGCTTCCATGGTACGGGCTACTTATCAGAAAAACCCGAGGCACACACTAAAACTACTATATTCTGAAAACTAAATACTATGTAATCTCACACACAACAATTTTGACCTGAGACCTTTGTCTGACCTTATAGAAGTAAGATTACAGCTTATTGCTGTTGTAGATATCCTTGGAAAAACGCTGGATCGTTTAGAAGAAGAAGACGAGCTCATTGAAAATGTACACTGCAATTGGTGTTTAGGTACTATAAAAAGTACTATAATTAGCTAGTAGTTGAATGAAATTGACGAAATGTTGAGGCTATGTTGAAGTTTTAGGAGACTATAACGAGATACTATAAACTGTGAAAATGTACTATATATTAACGACTAACAACGACTGGAGTCCTCAATTTGATATGGACTGAATCAAGATTGTAAACAACGATTTTTTGGCTGTTGTACTAATAACTTGTACTATTATATTATAGAAAATTAACGAAGGTCGAGATTCTAGATTACGAAAACGGGAATAAAAACGATGACTAAAAATATTATAGTACTTTTATAGCCCTTAATGACTAAAATTATTTATAGACAAAGCCTAAACGCCAGGAATGCTTTGTCTACTCTGATGAGACTTGGAGTCGATGTCTAGAGAGTTGGTCCGCGTGCACTTTTGAACGAGAGGAACGAAGAGCAAGAGGGCGCCACTGGCGCCTATGCAGAGGCCTGCGGTGAGGAAGCCCAGGTCGTAGTTGGTGTAGTAGTCGTAGAGAGCGCCTGAAGGTCAAAATATGTTGAAGCGGGAATTTTGAAAATTATGGCGGGAAAAAAATGTGCTTACCAACAATGGGCGGACCCACCAAGCTCCCCATGCCCTGGAAGAAGAGGACGATGCCGAAGGCTTCGCTGATATATTCTGCGCCTATCAGGTCAATTAGAATGACCGAGGTCAAGCTGATGTAGACGCCTCCAAGGAAGCCGAACATGGAGGCGCAGGATACGAGGTAGGCGAAGGAGGAGCCAACGGGACTTATGGCGGTTGCTGGAAAACATCGAGTTGAATGTGAGTCATAGAAAAAATTTGAGGCTAGGCGCCAATTTTGAAAACTGACCTGCGCCACAGATCATCAAGGAGAAACAGTAAATGAAGAATCGGTTGACACCCTTCCGGTCGCTGATGTAGCCGAGGATGATTCGGCTAACTGTGCTTGAAATGCCGATCGCGCTTACGATCCAGCCCAAGCGACGGTCATCGGGGTCGTTTGATTGGAGGGTTTCTTTGGTAAGGTCCTGAGCGGGAAATTCAAATTTTAAATTTCGGGTCAAACTTTTGAAAAATTCGAGGTTTTAAAATCTTACGGCCATGTAAATAAAAGGAACGTTGTAGCCAACATCGATGAAGAAGGTCAAAATGGCGACAAAGACAAAAACAGGGTTGGAGAGAAGCGTGAAGCCCTTCCAAGCAAATAGGCTGCCAAGGCAGCCTGTTGCCTCTTCGTCGTCGTCAGGTGGCGCTGCAGTAGAGGCAGTGATGGTGCGGCTGCGCTTGCGGTTTCCGGCGATGGATTTGGCGATTGCTTGGTGGTCTTGGATGGAGCCACGGCGAGACGCTTGGAATTTGGCGAGGTCTTGGAAGACATCTTTTTCTTGACGTTCGGTTGGGGGCGAATCGGTAGGTGGTTTTTCGGAGTTTTGGTCTTCGATGTCGAGTTCTTCGTCTTCGTGAATGGCGCCCTGGGAAATTTTTATGAAGTTTTTTGTAAATTAGCTGTTTTTTTTAAATTTCGCGGTAATGTCGCTTAATTTACCAAAATAACCGAAGCTGGCATTGATCCTCGACGGTACATTGTAACGCTCAAACCTGGGGGTCAGAAGGTCATTTTAATTTTTTTCAAAATTTTGGATAAATCAATTTTAGAATCGCTTACGTTTCTCTTCGACGATACTAAAGCGCCGTCGTTCCACAGGTAAAGGTTTGAAAAGCGCGCCAAATAAAGTACAAGAGAGCAAAGCGCCCCCTGCTACAACTGTTGAAACTCTCCAACCGTACATTGCAATCTAAAATTGGATTCGTTTGGACGTTTTACAAAAAGTTATATTGGAATGTTGTGAAAAGTTCGAAATTTGACCTACCAGCTTATCGAAAACAGGAGCCAGCATAAACGTCCCGAGGCCTGACCCGCAAACAGCTATTCCTGTCGCCAGCGACAGTCTCTTTTCGAAGTACGAAGACACACTGACGATTGCTGGCAGGTACATGAGTCCAAGTCCCACACCTGAAATCAGGAGGTCAGAGGTCAATTTCAATTTTATTGGCCACATTTCCAAATTTTACGCTTGAACTTTTTTGAACTTACCGCCAACGATTCCGATGGACCCGCACAGGAAATATACATCGGTGGCGTAGTAGCTCACAGCGAATCCTATGGTCGCTATGATACTTCCAGTGATTGTGCCTGCTCTGCAGCCGAACTTGGCTATGAAGACGCTCGCCAGGGGGCCTAAATCGAGGATAAAAAATAACATGTTGCATTTTGACAGGTAATAACGGTTTCAAAAATAGTAGGTATAAATCCCCTGCATGTATCTAACTTACGTAAATTGATTGTACAAACATCTTTCCGAACGGCACTTGAATCTTACTTAATTTAGGCCCTAGTCGGTTTTTTTGTAAAGTCATTATTTTTAAGCCCCCTAACCCCCCAACGTTTCCATAAAAAATCAAATTGACCCGTTTTCGGGTCACCCCAACCCACTTACCCATGCCGTACGTGACTCCCAGCAAAATTGACCCGACAAGTGAGACCATTTGCTTGGATTCTTTGAACTCGTCAACGATTTCCATAAAAAAGAGACCAAAGGAATACGAAATGCCGTCAGCTGTAAACCAGGTGAAAGGTCATTAATTATTTTCAAATTATATAATCATATATTATACAGTATTGTACATATAATTTTCAAAATTTAAGTTTTTAAAATCCCCGCCCTTACCAATGACATGTACCATGAAAGACCCGAAAACGACAACCCAGCCCCACCCGCCATCTGGCGGAGCAGTTTTGGATTTCCTTCCTGGAGCCGCGTGGGTCATTCTAACAGCTTCACTAGCAACCGGGAAACTTTAAACTTTTTTTCAACTTTCACCAGTCACCAAATCACGTCCGCCCAACACAAACGCTTCTAACGCCCAGCGCCAGCAGCAGCGTTCAAGCGCAACTAACGCGAATCCCTCCGGCAACTATCAAATTTCTCATTTCAACCTTTTCAATTTGCCAAATGGCGTCTAAAGGCTAAATGTCAATTTGCTTTACCTGACTGAAGCTCATAGCTCATTTGAAATTCTATACACTGATTTCAAATGATTGTAACTTGAGCCATCAAATGCATTACGACATTTTTACACGCTTTCTACATACGTGATAATCTGTCGTTAACAAATAGTGTAATTGTATTCGGTCGCTCGTTTCGACATTTACGCGTGCAGCATGGAACGTGGAAGCGCGCAGCGCGCAGCGGGTCGGGTGGAAGCGTTTTCAGCGTTCGGCGTATCAATTCTGTATCTGTGTTTTGGCTGAGCAAATTGGTAAATCTCTCCATCCTGCATTACATATATATATTTAGGAATTGTACTAGGCTGTGAGAAACAGATTTTTGGCATCGGGAAAATAATTCAGGGATATGTGGATGGATTACAGATCAAGTGGCTCAACATTATTAATATGCCGCAGCGTCATCGACGCTTTTCAACAGCAGCACATGTGTAAAGTTTACACAAGACAAGAATGACAATCGAAATTGACACTGATTTCATATTGTGTGACACTCAACTCAAATAATACATACACACGCTCAGCGTTTGATTCTATTGTCATTTAAGCCACAAGTTGCATATATTTTCATGTGTGATTTCGTCCTCAATGGCTTCTAAATGGCCTTCATATTCAAAATCATGAACGATTGTGTATTAATGTACTTTTCTGCACATAAATCACAGCTGATTCTATAGTCTTGGAGTCGACGCTTTTGTAATGGCCGGAATTCAGGGATTGCCCGGTCAATGTCAAGTACGTTCATTTAGCAGGTTAGTTTGTGGTTGCTTAATTTTGAACAGGATTCGTCGAGATTTTACTCAATGGCTCAGGGGCGCGCCGCGCGCTATTTCTGGTTGATTCTGGCTTGTAGCCTCACAGCCACAGCCTCGACTACTTTCGATGCGTAAACGTCAAGTCCAATAATGTTCAATGGTTTTAAATGACCTGTGCCGAAGTCACGATATTCCACTACAAGCAACGCAGAAATGTCCTCGGCGATATCGTTGTGAGGAGGTGTCGTTAAAATCTATGGCTTTTTCAATGACTGTCCAGATTTGTGAATATTGCTTCCTGTTTTATTTCCGGTATTGGCTGTAATATAAAATTGGCTCAGTTTACGAGAAAACCAGCGATTTTTCAGCATTGTTGAGTTGCCATAATATTTTTCTGATCGGCACTTTGATACAACATAATATTTTAATGTTTCACATTACGTGGTAAATTCACAACCTAAATTTTCAGCCTTAAACATGAAACTCTGAAATGGCTTTTTTATACATTAATTGTACTTTAATTTACACTACAATTATGTGCAGTTCAGTTTACAAAATTAAATTTTATTGGCGGCATGCATTCAAGCGGTGATTGTAAAGGGTTCAGGTGAACTGGCATAACTGCGGCGCGCCCTCTGGCGGCGTTCTTCCTCCCATTGCTTGATAAGCGGAATGACGTAAAGCATAGCGCCGCTGACTACAATACTGATTCCAGCAAAGATGAAACCTGAGGTGTAGGTGGCGCTCACGTCGAACAGTGCGCCTGAAAAAAGATATAAGAGTTTATGAATATTTGTATTTGAATATGGCGCCAAAAAATCCTATATTGCTTCTTACCGACGATGGGAGGCCCTACAAGGGTTCCGACTCCTTGAAACAGCAGAACAATACCAAACGCATCGCTCAACTTGTCCAGGCCCAAAAGGTCCACCAAGAGCACTGAAGTCAAACTAACGTAAACGCCGCCAGTGGCGCCAAACGTCGAAGCGCACAAGTAGAGCCAGGGAAGTTTGTGTTCCATTGGTATCATAAGCGTAGCTGTTCAAAGGAGGTCAAAAATTTACGAGTCAGAGAATTTACATCCATACAAGTTTGAAATAAAAAACGCCCAGGTGGCGCCACTCACCAAACCCGCAAAAAATCAACGAAGTACTGTAAATGAGAAGCCGATTTGCCCACTTCTGGTCGCTGATATAGCCAAGAAGTACTCGACTGAAAGTGTTTGAGATTCCAATGGCGCTTACAAGCCAACTGAGGTGAGGGTCGGTGGGGTCGAATTTAAGTTCTTCTTCGACAAAGTCCTAAAATAAAAAATTAGCGCGAAATTTAAAAATTGTCGTTGAGATCCTGAGGGCTTAGTTAAGATATTTGAAACTTGCAGCCAAGTAAATGTATGGAATATTGTAACCAACATTGGTCAGAAAATTCGAAACGGCAATACAAACGAAAACCGGCGACAAAAAGAGCGCGAAACCACTGTAGTTCCTCAATGGCTCCAGCCATTTACACCACCGAACTTGAGGCTGATCTGGGCCTTCGCCATCGGGTTGAAGGCGAGCAGTTGCAGAAGCTAACGAGAGACTGGAGCTTTGGCGGGAAAAATCAGCGTCCTTGGCGGTACTTCGTGAATCTGATGAGGACAGGAACAAGTTTTCGCGATATTTGCCGTTAGATGCCGGTAGTGTATCGGTTTTCAGGGCGATTTCTTCCAGGTAGTTGAGATCAGACCGAGGTGGCACTGGTTTCTAAAAACAGCCAAATTTGAAATTCCCGCCAATAATTTCCGAAATCCAAAAATTCATCAAAGTACCACTTACAAGCTCGATGCTGTCCTGAAATTCAATCTCACTGGTACCTGAAACACGAGTCAAATTTTAATGACCTTCCTAACCTAACCTAACCTGACCTAACCTACTTTGACCCAAACCCTTACGTTTATAAGAAGAATCTGACCCATAATTCGGGTTATCTCCTCCAGCCTTCTCTTTGCTCTCCAAAGGCTTGAAGAGCCAGCAAAATCCAATGCAGCCCAGCAGCGTCGCAGCTTCTACGAGCAATGAGTACCGCCACCCAATATGTTTTATCTGCAATGGGAAATGGTAGGTTAGGTTAGGTTAGGTTTCACCAGTTTCGAATTTTCCCGCCTCTTGACCCGATGACCCGAAACTTACCAACAACCCGTAAATCGGCGCAAGCAAAAAGGTCCCAAATCCCGACCCGCACACCGCGAGCCCAGTCGCTAGCGCGCGGCGCTTTTCAAAGTACATAGAAACACAGACTATTGAAGGCAGGTACATTAATCCGAGGCCGATCCCTGAAAAATTATATATCAAAATTTCATAGAATTTTAGTCTTTTCAGAGTCTATAATTTCCATAGTCTTTCCCATATTTTCTCACCTCCAAAAACACCAATAGAAACATACAAGTAAACGACTCCAGTCGCAAAATAGCTGACAGCAAAGGCCACGGCGCTAACTACAGATCCAACTATCGCTACGGGACGGCAGCCATAACGGTTAACGAGAAGGCTAACAATTGGTCCTGTTGAAATTCAAAAATTTTAAAATCCCGCCTTTCTTTCTGTTCTAGCTCCAAAAGGCGTCAATTAAAAACCTCACCCGACCCAAACGTAATCGCAAGCAACATGGATCCAATCCATGACGCTGCGCTCTTGGTAACGTTGAATTCGTTAACGATTTGCACAAAAAACAGTCCGAATGAATACGAAAGGCCGTCAGCTGAAATACAGTCAAAATTCAATATTTTCCCGCCACCAGAGGGCGCCTTTTTTGGACCTTGAAAATATATAGTGTTTACTTACCAATGACATGAATCATGAAACATCCAAAGACGACCAGCCACCCCCAACCGCCATCTGGCGGTTTGACCCTGTGACACGTCCGGTTCACTGTTGTACTGGCAGCGCTGGTATCATTTTCGCGGTCCTCCATTCAAACGGGGGTCACTTGGTCACGCCCCCTTGCGAAGCCTTGCTGCGCGCTGCACTTTGGGATTCAAAAATACAGTCCACAAGTTCAAGGCCGTTTCTTGCTATTAAAAGACACATAAACAGTTACATTGCAACCGATGCGACTCTCGATAACATGATGTTTTTCCCGGCCGCAAAATTCGGTGGGCGACAGGTGCACACAGAAACCCGAAGCGCCCACAGCCCGAAATACGACTGACGTAAAAGAGCATGTAGATTCAACGCTAAATTCTTCTAGTTTCTAGTCACTAGCTTTTGCAGCTATTTTGCAGCAGAGCTAAAGTGAAAGCTCTCCTCTCAGTCAGTCAGTGGAAACTCGGTCGGAGAGAAAACACATAGCAAAAACTAGGGCAAGCGAACCCGCTCGACGCTTACCTTGAGAGAGCAA
>JAQGBJ010003836.1:0-11599 GCA_034698345.1 Sphaeridia pumilis | reverse complement strand
ACTTTATTACCAGGAAAGTGCTGATGCCCGGCTAACTGACGCAATTTTTAGATTTATATAGACGAACCAGAAATCGAAAATATATGTAACTTATAATATTAATGACTTGATTTAGGCTAGGTAATGGTTGGTCAAGTCATGCACTTACGTAACTGTGGGACATTACTAACCACCATGTGAATGTGATTTAAACCTTTGTGTACAGCTATCGAAACGCAATGCATGAAATTATTCGATTCCCTTCAACTTCATTCATTGAAATGGAACTCTAACTTATGGTATCATCTGCTAATTACAATGTATGTGTGAATGATAAATTATGTGGTACTTTGTTAGCCAATGTCGAAAAACTGTCAAATTTTAGAAGACCACTTTGAATGGTATTTCGCTAATTCCGCAATTGCCATTCGCCATCGCCAATCTTGAGCTCCGTTTTGATCAAAATGTGACTTGATCGAACATGGAGAGATTGCTAATTGTTAGTAATATTTTATCAAATTATCAATATCGGGATATAGTGAAATTCGGTGCGTTCCGCCTTAAGGCTATAGTAATGTTGTTAAATGTCTATCAAATAGCCGCAGTTATCGTATTGAAGAAGCAGAGGTGTAGTGAACAAAGTTGATACGTATATTAAAAGCCGGTACTTAAAATGTACCTAAAAGAACAAAGAAAAAAGGTCATTCAAACAAATGAATAAACTCACCGGAAATGGCGAAAAGCGTCAAATTATCCAAGTGCATGTAAACAACTAATTTTCTCACATTTCCGTATTCAAGCGTCGTATTATATTTTATATTCCAATGGGCACAAGCGGTGAATCATTGGCTTCTGTCAGTTTGAAATTCAATCCGAGGCGTTGATTGGCGGTTTCGGATTGTGCAAACGATGCAAGTTTTGGCGGGATCGTCGTTCACAATACGTTGTATACAATCGGCATCTGTGTGCATAATAAGATCGGCTTTCGATGCACGGGAAAAAGTGCAGGCGTTTACAATTAGCTCTCATTTGGTCGTTAGCGGTAGAGAGAGATCGTGGACCAAAAAAGGTCTGGAAAAAACAGGTTCATTTTGGAATGTTGTTATCCTGCCAAGTCAGGCAGACACTGTTCGGAACCAGCTGGAAGCTAACGCACGTATTCTGTTGACTTTCAGACTTGAAATTCGAGCTGCATTAAGTTATCGCCATGCCTGGAAAAATTGCAAAGTGGCCCGGTAATCAAATTATTATTTCAAAAGTGGCCCTCCCGTGTTTTTGCGAAATTTACAGAAAACTAGTATATAACTGAACACGCACGAGGGAACGAAACTCGTTGAAAGTATAAATGACGGCTATTCTTTGATAAGTGGTCTACAAGCTGAAAGTGTCTCAACTCGAACGAGAAGTTTTTTCTACAAGGGAAAATTTTTTGAACTTGGTGGTCTACAAGCAAATAATTAACATTGCTAACATAGGAGAGGTACCACTTCGCTAACACTAAAAAACGAACCAGAATTTCGGCTAGCTTCCAGTATCACGTAAGGTATTATCGAAATACACCAGTGAACATGTCATTGAAAATAGAACTACATATATACTCAACACTAGAATTCCGCATTAGAAAAGGATAGTTTCAATTTTTTCTTGCCTTTCTCTCTCGTACTTTTTGAACGACTTTGCTTTCAAAGCGGAATTTTGAATAACAGTGATCGCGATCAATTTTCTTGGCATCTCTGAAAGACTTTTCACACCCTTTAGCTTGACGTTTAATCTGCCTGTCACGAGGCTTAGGAAAAGGAGCAGTAAAAGTTGACATTCTTAGCTTATTTGAAAACTAAAAACAAATGTCTATGATTTCAGCCAATTACTTTTGAAACTAGAATTTTCGATAATGAATCTCGTGAAACAACAGTGACCATAAACGCCTTCTTTTAGCAACAAAATATTCGATGCTCCGGCTACAACACGTTCACGAGTTTCGTTCCCCCAACCTTCTGGAGCAATTGCAATTAACGCATACGTTTCCCTGAAGAGTATGCCCGTCAAATGCACCGAAGGCGCTGAAATTATTTTAATTTCGCTCTTACAATTTCAAACGGGAAGGGCCATTTCAAACAAAAATATTAAACGATCGAGGGCCAAAGTGGCCCCTTTCGGGGCAACTTTTGGCCCTTTTGGCCCGGTAATCTAATTACCGTATTACCGCACCTTTTCCAGGCCTGGTTATCGCGTTTTCAAGCTCACAGTTTACGAGTTTCAGTTTCGAGTGATTATTCCGACTCTGCTTAGCAAAGGACATCCTGAAGATAAGATTTATCCATAGCTACTCGTCAATCAGTCCTGCAGCGTGACGACCAGTTGAAATTCTGATGTCTATCTGAACGTACGTAAGTCAAGTCACACTTGTATATAAACACTAACTTTTTTGTTAGTGGTGATTGCAGACTGGTTGGATATATTTGGTAATTTTTGCAGAAGTACACAATAACAAGCAGTTGTGCTACGAATCTACGATGGATAAAGCAAGGCCGACTTTTAAGCTATCCGCTGCCAGTTTATCTCAGGAGAAACTAGGAAATAGCGCCAGTAGTGCTAATCCGAGATTCTTATTATCATCGGGTCAGCCCTTTTCTCAACCTAAACCAGAACCTTCGGCTTCTACATCGAAGAAGCCATCTGTTCCGAAGGAAGAAGAACAGGACTCACCAGGGGCACGTTCGCCATCACGACCCCAGAAAGCATCTGCTTCACAGTCTCGATCGGCATCCGCAGCTGCATCGAAGTCGAAGCGACCAACCTCAGTAAAGTCTAGTTCGTCATCAAGATCACCTGAAACTCCCGCTTCTGAGCCTCGAGCTGGTACGTCAAAATCAAAGCGACCAACGTCATCCCAGTCGCCACGATCGGCAGAATCATCTCAGAAGGCATCTACTTCGTCTAGATCAACTCCGCAGAACGCGACATTTACTCAGTCTCGTTTAATGCACGACGATTCCGATTCAGAAGATTCCGATGACCTTCCTATTGGAAATATGGGCATTGGAGATCATGCGAATTCTGGAAGTGGCATTAATAATAATGACGACGAGGACAGTGATGCCACAAGTATTGACAGTGAGACCTTCAAAGAGTCCTATCAACATCTGACCATGGATGCCAAGAGTAAGAATAGTTGTTTTGATTTTGATCAGCTGATTTGTCATATTGTAGAGCAAATTGACGGTTATTCTTGTTGTTTGCAGAAATGTTGAAGCAACTGCAATTTGAAAAGCTCCAAAAGAGCAAGGAGATAATGGAAAACGTTCTGGAAGGTCAAGGATTGGCTGTGCATATGGGGTGTAAGAAATGAAGAGAACATGTCGATTATGTGGGAGCTTTGCAAAAGTTCATTAGATTTGATACTTGTATTTTTGACTCACAAGGTTCATCGTCGAAGGCTATTACAGCGTGGGACCATACTGCTGCCATAGCGGAGACGGTTGCTGTCCAGGCACGGCAATGTGGTACAGTGTGTAACATATTTTCGGCCGATAAATACATGAGTATACTGGTCAGCTATGAATCTTATATCCCAAATTGACTCGACTGGCTGGACCGTATCATAAATTTGACCCTTTATTGACTTCAGATGGCCTCTTGCACAGACAAATATGGTCGCTACGATTCGGATCTGCTTAGCCAAAAGATGTTCCAGCACTATGTCGGCTGTTCTAGGCTAGGCACTTCGGGAATGACTACCCTGTTGGGGCTCGTGGACTTTACTGAGGAAGATGCTCCTGATGAACCACCGGAAGCCCATAAACCTCGAAGGCGCATTCAATTTTCTCAAAAACTGACTCAACATGAAGTTATCAATTCTCAAGCCAAACAAAAGGATACCAAGTACAACAAGAAGGAGGTAGAGGCTTCCAGACGCAAGGCTAAAGCTATTAGATCGGCTTGTAAACAACGAGGACAAGAAAGTGTGCCGCTGGTAGCCTTCGCAATGTCTGGCGCTGAAACTCCGGGAGATTTCCTTCAAAACGTCTTCGAGGTATCCGTGGCTACTAGGGATGGCTATGCCAGCCTTGAGAATCCAGGTTAGTTGGTGTACATCTCACTTGAACATTGTCTGTGGCATCACGTCTATACATTCCCATTTGTCCGAAGTTGCAGTTGACCCTGATGGACTCCGTTCAGAAAACAACAATCAGCTTGAAATCCAAGGAACTGAGCCTCCGATGAGCTACACTGAAGGCACTCTGGATGTAGTAACGCGGAACCAACGCATCGTTTCATTTAGCGCCAAGCAGATGCGAGTAAGTTTCAAACAGTAATCTATTTTAGCCCAGAAAATCCCACTAATCGTGCTTCATTCATGGTTTTCCAGGAAATGCTATGTAAGAAGAAGGTGGAAGTCAATTAAGGACCCGCCATCGTGGGACTTCCAACGTTAGACGTTAATCTTGGAATAGTTCCTTTGTGTTCAATTTTTGCTTCACATTCTGTTACTCTATCGTTTGTCTTATAATCATGCAAACTTCTCCAAGTCTTTTACATTCTTGCCTAGGTATATATATGATCTTTTAAAGTCAATTTAGCTCAGCTACGTTTGATCTTGTATGTCATGTGTCAAGCAGTTTTTCTACTCGGATATATTGTGTGTATATAATTGCACCATGAATGCCCAACGTTCTTGTTATATACCTTCAGTTTCAAGGAATACAGAATACAGTTATGCATTAACGCTTGATTGTGATTTCACTTGAGCAAGTACTTAACTGGCCAAAGGGTAATTGCCATGGCTATATGTCCAAGATAGGTTTGTTGCTGGTCAACCAAGGTAGATGACGTCCATATGGTTCTGATCGACAGGTCGTTTCGTAGCACATGTGGTGCATTACATCTGGTGTTTACACACATTACACAGTGACAGTCAGTGTACTGTATGCATGAGATCTATCTCACGCATTTGCGGCAATGTTAAGGAAGGCAAACTTCTTTCTGAGCATAAGTCAAACCAACAGAAACCATCTGCTGACATTGGATTTCGAAGCGTCAAAACTGGCTTGAGAGTTCAGTTACGTACATTTTACCAAAAATATCAGAACGTTATGTTTTGATGAGCTGAAATTTTGAGTTAAGTCCGTGTTATTGAAATCGTTCAAGACGTAGTAGGTACCAAATGTGACACCGCAGCGGATAATCGACATACCGAGACAACATATCATTTAATTTGAAGTGTCGTAAAAGTTTGTGTACATCAACGCAGCATTATCGGAACTTCAAATAAAACGTGAGTCAGATAAATATAATATAAATAGCAACTACAAATAACTCTAGAAAGATCTGTTTGATGTTAATTCCAAATTCGAGTTTACAAGTTGAGAGAGATTCGCATGCCTGTTAATTTTCCTTGAAAATGATCTAGAAATATTCAGAATGAAGCATTATTGATGGTCATCGAAAACTCAAATCAGCCCGGAATCAAATTGATGTTTGCCCAGTTTGAAACCGTTTTGTTTTGGTGCTTTCAGGTAAACATTGGATTGGATTATCAGCCAGCATACAAGACCGCACAAAAGGAAGTTGTACTCGCTAAATTCAGTCTGTGAGCCATTGACTGACAATAGGCATCAGTGACTAGTTACCAGTTTTCAAGTCGAATATGATGAGCCAGTGCGATTAAAAATGATAACTGTTTGAAACATCCAACTCCAGAAATTTTCCGTTCCGCTTCCAAAATTTAGTAGTGCAACTTTGGTTTTCCAAGCTTTGTTAAAATGGATCACACCTGCGGAGTTGGACGAGGAAAATTACGCGTCCAAGTGGCTCTGTCGATATGGTACATAATTGGTTTTGCGCTAACCAGTGCCCATGAAGGCCATCGACTAGCAACTAGTATTGATATCGCTATGCCTAATGTAACTCCAACACAGGTAAGAGGAATGAAACAAAATTATTACCGTTTGTATCTTAAGTAGAACCACTTGTTTAATGAAACGGTTCTGATCTTCACAGGATGACGACTATTTGTGTACAGCGAAAAATATTACCGCTTATGGAACAAAGTATATTCACAAGTTCGAACCGAACTCGAATGCCGACAGGGCTCATCATATGCTCCTGTTTGCTTGCGATTCTGTACCTGATTATCTGACACAAGGAGAGGGATGGTGGTAAGTTTGTTATGATAGTGTCAATCATATGAATCTTGGCACCCGCTTTGATGATATCGTCATAGTCATGAATGATTCATTAATTGGATTTGATTTCCAGGAATTGTGGACATCACTCTCAAGCTTGTCAGCGTATAATTTATGCGTGGGCCAAGAATGCTCCACCAACAGTGCTTCCAGACAACGTAGGGTTAAGGGTAGGTCCCGAAGCGGGACTTGGGTACATTGTGTTGCAAGTGCATTATGCACATGCTTTACCGGAAGGAACTAAGGACACGAGCGGTTTTACGCTCCGAGTTTCGTCAGAAGAGTGAGTACAGATTGTCCTACGTGTGTGCTTTTGTTAAAAGCTCCAGGATTTAAATCTAATTATTATGCATATTGTTTTCAGGCCTGAATATCTTGCTGGTATGATGATATTATTTAGGTATAGTCTAACCATACCGCCACAACAAGAAAGTAAGTGGAAGTTTTATGGGTCTAATCTGCATTGTGGTTAAGAGATTAAGTTGATTATGATACATTTCGACAGAAATCCATGGCGACATCAATTGCCCACTGACGACCAGTCGACCCATACACCCGTTTGCGTTCCGTGTCCATACACATAAACTGGGATCCGTTGTTTCTGGTTATGTCTACAACCAGACAACTGGATATAGGATCATCGGGAAAGGGAATCCACAGTGGCCTCAAGCATTCTACCCGATTGAAGGCAAACCGTTGACTGTGAATCCGGGAGAAATTCTAGCCGCGCGTTGCACGTACAACACTATCGGACAGGAAGAAACCACTTACATTGGATCTACCGCTGGAGATGAAATGTGCAATTTGTACTTAATGTACTATACTGATTCGAGAGATCCACAGGAACACAGTTTGGACTGTCCACAGGAGTATAGTTTAGGAATGAACAAAATGCTACCAGAAGGAAACGATGTTCCTCTTCCACGTAACGAAACGCTAGAAGAGCATGCGAAAGGAAGTCATCATCATTCCGGTAAGCTCAATTGGGGGACTGAGCCAGTAATATAGAAATAGAAGTCACTTCTTTGTAGGAAAGTTTGTAAATCTTATTTGTGTAGGTGCTCCTCCAGGACCCGTTGAAACGAAAAGAAAGAATCATGCAAAGAAGCGTCCCGGAACCGATTTCATGCAGCCAATGCCGGATGCTGATTACACCGATGCTCTGGACGGCGCTGCTGACCGCTCAGCGTTCCAAAGAAAACTCCCTGATAACGTGTATCAGTATGTTTCGAACTGGCCACAAAATTTGGAGCTTGGGCAAGTTACGGGCGTGGATCTTGATAAACAAGGGAATGTAGTAGTGTTCCATCGGGCTGATCGAGTTTGGGGAGCCAATACCTTCAATGACAAGAACGAGTTCGTTCAGAAAGAGCTGGGACCGATTCAGGCAGACACAGTTTATGTTTTACATCCAACTAGTGGAGCCATCCTGCACCAGTGGGGAAAGAATTTGTAAGTCTGATTCGCTGCATGTTTTTCACCCTAAAAGCATCGCTATTTTTAGCTGTAATTGTTGTCTTACAGGTTCTATTTGCCTCATGACATCACTGTAGGACCTAAAGGCGATACTTTTCTCACTGATGTAGCGCTTCACCAAGTTTTTAAGGTATTAAACAGAATAGTAATTGCTTGAAAATGGGTTAAAGTTGTTTCAACGGTTTCCACTCCACAGTACCCGCCTGGATCTACTACCCCTTCATTAGTGTTGGGAACTCGGTTCGAACCAGGATCAGACGATACACACTTTTGTAAGCCCGCTGCGGTCGCAGAAATGACCACCGGAGACATCTTTGTTGCTGACGGCTATTGCAACTACAGGATTGTTAAATTCGACTCCAAGGGCAAAAAGCTGATGGAAATTGGTCGCCGATGGGTGCCTTATCTGTACCAGACCTTTATGAGACAAACACCCCCTGCGTATTCGTTCAACATTCCTCATGCCCTGGCGTTAGCTGAAAAAGAAAATTTGATTTGTGTTGCTGATCGAGAGAACGCTCGGATTCAGTGCTTTACTCCTAAGGACCTCCAGCATGCGTTCACAATTGAATCTCGAGAACTAAGTGGAACGCCTGTTTATAGTGTCGCTTATTCTGCTGTTGACGGTATGGGTTAATCTTCATGGCTGTGAATGTACGTGAAGAAGAATGAAGTCATTTTACAATTTTTTGTTATATTCTAGGTGGTTCTTTGTTTGCTGTAACCCAGTCCAGCCAGACGACCCCTTCTTCGGGACTGGTGATTTCTCTGCAGACCAGGCGCGTTGTTGCAACATTCCAGCCCACCGGTTCAAAGTTTGGCTTACCCCACGATGTTGCTGTTCCACCAGATGGAAGCAGCATTTACGTAACCGAAATTTCACGGCCGTACCGTGTCTTGAAGTTTTCTAAAAGTAATCATAGGAGCGGTAAAGGAGACTCCGGCCCACCAGGAATTATTCAACCAGTTTTGACTGAACCGAAAGACCCAGAGAAAAGGATCGATCCAGTGAAAAAACCTGCTTTAGAAAGCGGAGCTGGAGATAGTTCGACTGTAGATCAAGATTCTGTGATAATAATGGCATTCTTAACAATTCCCTTGCTTGCACTTGTTGGCATCGGAGCCTTGTTCCGACTTCGGTCGAGAGGTACATTGAATAATGAATTGTATAATCTGTTTGAACTGATGCAGAATACAAATTAACACTATGTTTTGATTTTAGGATGCTGTAAGAAAACCCGAGAAACTAAAAGTTTTGCTGAATTCTTCCCACCAAGTGCTGGTTTTGAAAAGCTACGGATGGATGAAAGCGAATCAGACAACAGCGACACTGAAATTGAAGAATTTACGGTACCCTCTTATCGAAAAGCCCATGCGTGAAATTAAATTTCTACAAGAAAAAACTAATTAGGCTGGAGGATCGTCTCATGATCTTACATAAAGACTGCTTTGATGCTAGAGCCAGTAATGTTTGTACTAACGAGGGTATATGAAATGGTGACTTTTATATAAGTAACGGTATCGGGTGAACTAAGTCGTCTAAAATCTAATTTCTGTGAGGTTGTTGCAGTATTTTACCTTGGAACAATATCTTATTATTAAGTATGTAAGGCCCATTTAGTTGTTGCAGTTTGTAAACATTAGTTAAACCAACTAAATTAGTTTGCCACATCTCATCTGATATTGAAAAGTTCGTGAGACGCTGTAAAAACGACGCTGTTCTTTAGTTTGAGTTTTGTTAATTCGCGAAATAGGGCCAGCTTCTTTTATGAGCATGTGTAAGTGTAACCAGTACCGTATTAATAGCATAGTCAATTTATCTGTTCGAATTCGGTGCTAACAAAATGAGGATGGATAATGTATCGAGGTTGAGATTAATGGTTGATTCATGTCCGTATATACTGTATAGTGATAAATAATGAATAGGCTTCAGTCGCTTGACTTTAAGATTCGAATCTTCTTAACCCACTAAATGTGCTATCCGACTATCTTAGGAGTTGTAACAAGCAGTGTTATCAATCAGAACCAGGATAATTCATTTGCCTTGCATGTAAGTGCCGACAATTAGGTGAGCCTTTGTATACCTGAACAAACGTCTGGTCCATTAATGTTGGTATTGTTATTGTTAGTGTTTACATGGGATTTATGATATCAACGAAGTTTTCGTTTTGTATAAGTTTGTCAGAATAAAGTTCAAATGTAATGAATCAGTAATACAATTTCTTTACTTATTCATGTAGATTTTTCATTCGAACTTTTCGTCAGAAATACTACAAGTCGTTTCGGAGTAGAACACAAAAGTACGTTTCTGGGTCGATATAGTTAAAAACGGAATGAGCCCACAAGTCCTCTAAAGTTATCTTATAATTTGGAAATGAAAGTATTCATCAATGGCAAAATCTCCCGTATTCCAGAAGGAACCTAAAGCAAATGACTAACATACTGAAAGCTGACGTGACAAGTAAGTTTCTTTGAATGAACACCAGAAAAAAAGTTGTCGCTGACTTCTAGAACAGACTAGCAGCTTTCTTTAGGTTCTGTTGTTTCCACTTGGGAAGTTCGGAAAATGCGGCGTAATCCATTTTGAAGACTTGGTCAAAGGTGGCCTCATCCAAGTATAACTAGAAAGACACGATGAAATTGATTAACTTTCTTCGATTCAATCAAGTGAGCTTAGAACTTCAAGGAAGTCTTACTTCCTTGTGCAGAGGGTTGACATCTTGAGGAAGATTTTCCGGTTCCTTTTCTTGAAGGACTTCCAAAGTATACTTCTTGGAAGACTTGTAGCTCAGACCGTTCATCTGAGCTGCTTCAACGGCTTCTGAAGACAGTGAGACAGCCTCGGCTTTAAGCTCAGCCTTGAGTTCGTCGTAGGATTTTTGGCCCTGAACAAAAATATTGAGGTTAAACTTGAACATTGTGGGTTTGTCATTGAATTCGCAAAGACTTCTTCTTACACTCCAGATGGACCTGTCCCATACTCCAAAGAATCCTGTGAAAATGGTAGGTTCGAATCCTTGCTTGACTACCAAAATGGACGTGTCCTCATCCCGTCCAGCAGGGTCTGACTTAAGGTACTGTTGAGCGATGGCAATGGATCCGTCTTTTTCCGTCTTGTTTGAGCCTTGTCCTTGCCATAAGAAGAGCGTGTGGCCCACATCCAGTAACATGACGTCGTCTTCGATCAAGTCGCTTTGGTCAAAGCTGATGATTTCTTCAGCTGTGGATTCAAGAATGAAATGGTTCGTCAAAGGCCATTCAAACATTAGTTAAGAGATTCTAGCAGGTATTTGTTTACCTTTAAGGTTTCCTGAAGCATTAGAAATTTGGAACAATCTCGGCGATGAGTAGCCGTTGTCAGCTTCAGCCAAACGTTTGTCCGAAGCATATTCTTCCTGGCCTCCGATGGCGTCCCAGAAGTCGGATTTCTCTTGACCTTCATAGACAGTGGTGGAGTCTGACCTTTCCTTGGTGGCAATATTGCGAGCAATTTCTCTTTCGTCTCCAGTCGAGCCCTTGCCGCACCACAAATAGTTGGCACTTTTGCCGATCAGAACGAAGACGTCATTGGAGTTTAGCGAAGCTGCTCTCACTGTAATCCACGAAATTAACCAAGTTAAAGGCAGAGTTTTAAATTATGTTTGGAGTTGGTTGGCGCTAATCGATTATGGGCTCGGATATGGGCAACCAAGGGCCACGGGATCGACCGTTTTGTGAACTGGGAGGAGGAAAACCAGCATACCCGGGTCGCAGGATTTTTTAAATTTGAGGGCTGTGTAAAAAGGCCAAGCGAGGGGAAGAATGTACTAAAGGGTCACAATTAATAATGGAAGCAATGCCACGTCGATACAGAGCCTAGAAAGGCGACTTTTGAACTTTGTGCCCGCCAGCGTCGGATATCGGCTCACTTTTTAATTATGTCAGACTCTAGTGCCGTTTTGTTTTACATTCTAAAATCT
>JAQGBJ010003835.1:0-11602 GCA_034698345.1 Sphaeridia pumilis | reverse complement strand
GTTTACCTTCAAAAAGCATTCGTCTTGTTCCCACCCGGTTCACAAACAAAACTTTTTAAACTTATTCCTCCCACCCGACGACTTCAACCTTAAGAAAGCTTCAGAAGAGAAAGAGCTTCAACCAAGCGCCAGTCTTGTTGAATGAAGCGCCTCGGGCATTTTACCTGAGTTTGATCTCGTAGTGTGACTCACAATACTTGCTCTTCTCTCACGATAGCCTTCGAAGAAGAGGACCAAGAAACTCCAAGTGTAAAATGCTCCGTGACCAGACCAGATCAACCCACCACCATCAACAACAACTTTGAACGAGCCGAATTTCACAAAACATATGCAAGACATAAGGCATCATCACGAAACTGTCCGGATATCTCCTCGTCTTTTAAGAAACACCGGTTATGAGATAACAACAGGTAACAAGTAAAGTGGTGGAAAGGATGATGCGTTCTTTTGGGTTCTTTTACCCATCTGATTCACCTAAGAAGAGGAGTCCGAGACACACCTGTGGATTCTATCAATGCTCAGGAACGTAAATTGTCTGTACCTGTCTGACAGGTTGCAGACAGGAGCCAGGGTCAGGGCCTCCAATATATTATTATCAAGGGTTGATATTATGTGTTCCACCAAAGATCCAAGCCCGATTCGCCATAGAACTTCAGAATTGCCTTCTAGAAAACGTTCTGAGCCTCAGAAGCGTCCAGCGCCTCCTAGGACTTGACTCAACCATGAGTCTCTTATTGGCAAAGCGGCGCTTTGAGACAGCAACCTTTGACTGCTCGCCACCTGCTGCGTCGGCGTTTCTGTCGAAATTACACTAGTCAGAACATCAAAAGTTTGATGAATTTACCTGTATTCTAGAAAAACTTTCCGGCAGACAAAAACTATCTGCCGAAAATGCCCCTGGGCTTTTGGTGTTTTACTATTGTTGTGAGTAAACTGAAATATTTGCTTTTACGATTCCGTGACCGCTGGAGAAGCCATTAATGCCTCAAATCGAAGGTACCTTCAGACAAGAAGGCTTACGCAATCCAAGTCATAATCGAAGGCCTATTTGGCTTGGCTTCTTCAGGAGAATCTGTATACTTAATAGTGGGTAAAAAGCAATAATTTTCAGACCCAGGATGCAACACATTATTTCAGTAATCACTTTTTCTCAAAGTTCACCCCCTCAATCCCGACGCTTGATACAAAAAAAACTTTCAGGAACGGATATTCTCCAGCGACCAAACCTGTTCTGGACTTGATTCCCACGTAAACTGTTTTAATTAAACTAGAACCGTCATATATACGAAACTTACTGTTTGCATTCATCTGACCAAAAGCCTGTGGAATTTGAGAGGATCGAAGGTAATCATCCCGGTACTGCATTTAACGCTATAAATCTTGTATCTTCCGCATCCTATCATCAGCCTTGCTTCAGCCGATCTTTGACTGAATTTCGAACGTTTTCACAGCAAAAGCTATACGTAACTTGTATCTTCAAAAAATCAAGATGAAAGATGATGCCACAGTTGTTTAAGCCACGATCATATCCACCGCTTCACCGACAAC
Source organism: Sphaeridia pumilis (assembly GCA_034698345.1). Taxonomy (NCBI): domain Eukaryota; kingdom Metazoa; phylum Arthropoda; class Collembola; order Symphypleona; family Sminthurididae; genus Sphaeridia; species Sphaeridia pumilis. The sequence goes on along the minus strand of JAQGBJ010003835.1, from coordinate 10,054 downwards.
CTATAATTTTCATCTCGCAAAAAAGTTTGGAAACGAAAGAAAAAGTCGATGGACCTGGTGAAATTGTTGAATTCCTTCCAGTTGATAAGCGTAAATACAGAGAGATTTGAAAAATACTCGGGGATACGCACCAACAAACTTTTGATACTCTCTCTCAGATGCCTACCTGATTACAGATAACAGCACATCATTTTGATTAATTCGTGAGCGAGCAGGGTAGAATTCAGTATGATCTTTAACCCTGAGGCTGGACGATAAGCCCAAACATCTCATATACAATATTTCTGTGACCTGAACTGATCTACGGGGAGATACGATACATCATATTGGCTGAAGTACAACTTTCAGGTTTCGGATATGATTCGATGGCAAGGCGCCATCTGTACATTTTAATATCAAAATATAGTACATAACGAATCTTCTCAACCTATCTGAGCTAGAAAAGCTGATTACATTTGGTTCTGACATGCCCAACAGCTGATTGACACGACAAGTCACACGAGGCAGCATACGTACGCCTCTTTCCAAGTCTAAAGGCTATAATCAACTAAACCAAGGATTTAAAGTCTAGAAACATGATATCTTCAGGTAATTTGATGACAATGACTGAACTGCTTTCGACATACACGTTACAAAGTCCCTAAAAGCACTAACGCCTGTAACTTAATTGCACATTTGTTTTAACGCACCTGAAGTAAACTGACAAACACAATCAAACTGGGCTCTTCTAGTAATAAATAGAGAGTAGTAGCCTACGAACACACCGTTAGTGTACAAAACTGAAACTGGGCGACCTACGCCCGTTTGGTCTTCTTGGTCTTAGTATCCCTTAATATTACAAAACTTTAAGAATTAAATGACATGTTTCAGGTAATTGAAATTACCATCGTTATTATGTACAGGCAACGACTGTTTCAACTGGGCATCGTGATGTTTGGCTCTAGTATACAGTAGAACACCGCCTACTGCCAGTGCCATCCCGAATACATTATAAGCGTTCACTGGGTTCTTAAGCAATAGAATGCTAACACTAATGATTGCAATTCGTTTCGATGCGTTGGCGACAGCGTAAGTGAGCGGCGTCACTCTTGAAAGTACGGCAAAGGCAATTATGTTTTGGAGAAAGTTTCCGACACCGTCGGCGGCTAGCAGGAGAAGTACAACGGGCCAGTCTGTTTCTGCTCGGACGATCTGAAATCAATACCACAATCAGTACATTACAACAATAATAGCTTTCTTGTTCTTCTACTTTCCGATCAAACTTACAGAAGTTGGCGACCATAACATCCTTCCGTCAACCAGCAACCAAATAGGTGTGAAGATCATAAACGATATCCGACCTAGCATTGCCAGCAATTCGAAACTATGAATTCCCGTATCTTTCATAACCCGCTTGTTGAAAATGTTTTGCAAACTGAAACCAGCAGTTGCAAGCAGAGCGGCAATCAGCCCAATGACATCGAAAGAAATTTCCGTAAATGATGCCACCGTCACTCCAAGGACGATAGGGACAAGACTCAGGTAAACTCGCTTTGTTTGACGGTCGTTGAAGATGATTCGGCCCAGCAGAACCGTGAAGAGCGGCATTGATGCCTTGACTACAAAAATCAAAGACAACAAATTAGCATTGCTCATTAGATACAATAGACAAGCGTTTAGAACAAATATTTCAACTCACCAGTATGAGCATAGCTCACCGGCACCTTCAATATCGACACATGACTGCTGACAGACGAGAATATTTTGCCAAAACACAGTGGAATTATCACACTAAGATAATACGACCTAGGTATCGAGCCGCCTTTCAGATTCAGAATCTTTAGCAGTGGTATCGAAAAAACCGTGATTGAAAGTAGCTGAACAAAAGCTACTGTCATGGGAAACTCGAATCTGATGAGCACCTCTTTGTTAATTACGTTACTTAATGATGATACAGTGTACCACATTAGACATAGGACTATCACGGTTATTGTTTGCTTCCGAACCATTTTGAATGATTCCTGAATATTAAACCTAACAAAGAAACACAATTCCGTCTAAGTAAGCTGACTTTGAATACGTACTTCAACCTCGCCGGTTACAAATCTAATGGTGAAGTTAGACTCTCTATATAAATCACCTTTCACTATGAAACAGCTGCTGATAATTTTTGCATTTAAACGTCATCTTGGATATTCATTAATTTTACTCGTGAGCTGATTACAGAAGAACTGTTAAGATAGAACTACACCCCAACAATTCTCCAGAATTCGTCCTACAGTTCAAAGCTATAAATCTACTCCCACATGTTTACTCGCTAAGTTAATTTTAAGTTTAACGCAAGATTGTGTGAGTAGCTTTGAACACGGAAGCAATGTAAACAGATGATCGAATCTTGGCAAGTTTCCATTGACTTTCTAAAAGACGGAATTCTATTACCGACGTTCTGGTTTTAAGCGGCATATTGGTCGTGTGTTTTGATTTTAATGCACAGACGATTTTGCTTGGAGTTGAATCGTTCGCTCCAGGCCGCAGTTTTGTAACCGATTTGTCCAAATAGTCGTGTCATATTTTATGTTCAGCCTATACGCTTGTTCAGAGTCGATAAACAAAACGAAATTAATTTTGAAGCTAACAGAGGTAAGAACATTAGAATTAGCTCATTCAAATGTTGTCACTATTGAAGTCAATTGCCGAACGAATGTTGTCCAATTTGTATTTGTGTGAATAGTGGAAAGATCGGTTAATGTTTGTTGTTAGCACAATGACTCATCATTCAGGGCGGCTGACTTGGTCGTCCAGGGTGCAACCCAGCAGTCCTAGTCCAACCCATCATTGAGCGTGTATTAATTGTTAATTTTTTTGATATCAGGTCTGAAGACTGAAACTTACTGATATCAGCATGGAACCGGATCCTAGAAGACCACCAAGAGGAATGCCGCCATTTTATAGGAATCTACGAGTCTTCGGAGCACATATGCCATATGAAGGAATACCGCTTGGAATCCCAAGGCGAGACCCGCCATACGAAGGACCAATCCTAAATCCGACACTTGGAATCCCAGGGCGAGATCCGCCACTTGCACAGCAAGCTGCGAACCGTAGGTTTCCAGAATTCGAACGTGTTCCAGAGCATTCAGGCTTCGGCAACCCCATGGCAAAGAAGTTGTATGAATCCTCATTGAAAGGGGAAACGACCGATGTTGAGCTGATTTTTGGAAAGTTTGACGAGTCTGATGCTCCAAGAATGCATGTGCATTCCGCTGTACTGAAAACTGGCTCCAAAGTGTTCAACGTTTGGATGACTGAATGTTGGAGTTCTGAATTTATCAAGACTGCTGATGGCAAGACGCTGATTAGTCTTCCTGAAGATGATTTCCAAGATTTTCAATTGTTCATAAAGGTGAGTTAAATAATAATCAGTTGGTTGAATTCGGGTATGACGAATGGTGACGGAATTATCTGAATTTTGCAGCTCCTGTACGGGTATCAGAACTTTGATACGGAAGGTGACTGTTACGAGGAGGCAATTCCTGTTTTCAGGACGGCTGACAAATTCGAAGCCGAAGATGTTATGAATTTTTGTAACGTCTATTTTTATTCGCTAACGAGAAATTTCGAACAAGTGAATGTCGCAAAGGTGATGCTGTTGGCTCAGAAGTACCGCCTGGATTTAGTGTATGATGCGGGTCTTGAGTATGTCAAAAGGTAAACCACATTTTAGACTCGTAAGTATGTACCTATCCAGGAACCTATTCAGGTTCTAATTTATAATTGACTGTATATTCTTCAGGCACCCATTACTGATCATAGAGAAAGAACCGTTAGACTGGGCTAAACTGCACGAAAACTTCCTGATCGAAATCCTCTCCACGGACAATTTGATGATTTCTAGGACCGTAGATGAGCATAATTGGAGACTGAATGAGAAAAATCTTTTCCGTATCGCCTTGACGTGAGTAGAACATCTGTGTATAATTCACCGAATAGGCATTCAATGATCAGTTTAACTTTTTCAATTGACAGATGGCTTCAAAACAAAGAAACAGTTATTGCTGCTGAAACTGGTGATGATTCCGAATCAAGTGCACCTCCTGCGAAACGATGCCGCTTGGATTCTCAGGTTGCAGTTCAGATTTTGCAAAATATCCGGTTCATTGAAATGAACGCAGACGATCTCAAAGAATGCCTGCAGCAGCTTGTCGGCTTCCTAACTCCGCATCAAATTGGAACGATATACCTTGTGCACTCTGGAACTCCTCAGGCTGAACTGTATGCTATGCTATTTACTATCAATTTCTGTCTAATCCTTTGTCCAGTTCCTTTTGAAGATAAATGTGGTGTTTTTACAGTTCAGCCATGTATGGAGATGAAGGATCATTCATTGTAGAGACCAGAAAGCGACAAGTGCAAGATCCAAACGTCAAGATTGAACCAAATCAAAGTGTAAATGTCGATCACAATTATAATCAGCCTGATCATCCAGTGGAGCCACGTCTACAGCAAATTGAACGATTAGGACCGATGCTTCAGTTGCCATTGACTCCAGAACTGAGGGTGAGAATTGAGGCAATGATCGGCGCACGGCCACTAGCACCACAATAAGCTTATTTGTGTTTGAAAGGAAGACTACTTCTAGCGTTACTACCTCTACTTATAACTCTCGGAACTACTATTGTAAAATATACTAAATACGGCTTCATTGTTATAATAGACTTCAAAAGATTAGCCAGAAGTTGTGATTCAACAGAAGAGATGTTAGAATAAAATACAGAGTTTATATTCAACGCAAATCCACGGGCTGCAAGGGAATTTTTCCTTTAAACGCAAAAAGTCATATTTCTGGAGAGCGAAAATCAATTAGCGACGATTTCTGTAGCTCCAGACATTTTCAACCCATCTGTGTTTCATATAAACAAAAGAATTAGTCAGCCGTACGTGCCAAAGTTTGAGTTCATATTTTCCTATCTAACAAATCAATTTACTTTTTTAAACAGGTTTAAGGTTAGGTCATAGGTTAGATTACTGGCTAATGTAGCTTGCCGCCTGTGTTCCTTGAATCTGTCGAAATGTCTTCCAATAATTTCGTTCGAAAAGTCAAGAGGTCAGGAGATCTGGATACATGTAGTTTTGGAGGGAAGTTGGCGAAAAAATTGTATGAATCTTCGTTAGAGGGTCGAACGACTGATGTTGAGCTAATTTTTGGCAAGTTTAACACCGAAGCTCCAAAAATTCATGTTCATTCTGCCGTCCTGACGACTGCATCCAGAGTATTCAACGTCTGGATGACTGACTGTTGGAATTCTGAGTTTATCAAGACTGATGATGGCAAGACGCTCATTAGTCTTCCTGAAGACAATGTTGGAGATTTCAGAATGTTCGTCAAGGTGAGATTCATAATTTCAGTTCTCGATGTCTATCTATTTTGCTTCAGCGCCAGAAGATTGATTGACACTTTTGGTATCTTTCAGCTCATGTACGGGTATCAGAACATCGATCCAGAAGAAGACTGTTATGACGCAGCGATTCCTGCTTTTAGAATTGCAGACAAATACGAAGCTGAAGACGTTTTGGCCTTTTGCAACACTTACTTTGAATCGCTGATCAGAAATTTTGAGCACGTGAATGTCCCAAAATTGATGCTTTTGGCTCAAGAGTACCATCTGGATTACATCTTTGATGCTGGTTTGCAGTATGTCAAAACGTAAGCGGTACTATCATTTGATGCTATTGAATTCGCCAATGCCTACTAATGTATTGATTCCTAATCAGACACCCGCTACTGATCATGAACAAGAACCCGTTGGACTGGGCTAAACTTGATGGAGACTTTTTGATCAAAATTCTGTCCACGGATAACTTGCGGGTGCCTGAGGTTTTGGAAAACAGTTGGAGCTGGAATGAACGAATTCTATGTCGAATTGCTTTGAAGTAAGTATTTGCAACTTTTTGGTACTTGACTTCATTGAAGTTACAAATGATTGAGTTGGATTGTTGCAGGTGGCTTCACAACAAACAAATAGTTGCCAGGGATGAAACGAATGACGAGGGCACGGAATCTGAACCTGATGAAGCGTCACCTCCAAAACGAAGCAGAATGGAACTTCAGATTGCAACGATTGCAACTCGGGTCTTGCAAAATATTCGATTCAAGCAAATGAGAACAAAAGACTTCAGAAAATGTATACACAGCCTTGCCCGCTTTCTTAGTCGCGAACAAATCGGAACAATCTATCTCGTATGGTCAGGTCTACCTACTTCCTCCATGTAAGCTCAACATTATTGAATATGAGTCTCGTTCTCACGTATTCTGCAAAACCTAACATCCTTTTCTTATTCTGGTGACTACAGGCCGCCAAATAACGGAGACAGAGAACCGTTTATTGTCGATACTAGAAAACGTCAAACGGATCCGAATTTACAGATTGTGGAAGTCGAATCAAGCTCTTGAAGTCAGTTACATTTCATTGTCTTCAGGTTGTATTTTATTCAAGACAAACTTTAGGCTTTATTCACTATAATGGACATTTTGATCTCTTTTAGTTTAAGTCAGTTCATCAATTGTATGTTGAACGCACCTTTTACCCTAATAATCTCGCTGAACAATAATTTTGTACTAGTAAATCTAAGTTACTTACTTTTCATAACCAGTTTTTGATTATTCCTTCAGGGATCACTTTGGATTCCCAGACCCATTACCAACACCACCGGATTAGGATACATTAGTAGTCTTTTACCATGTCTAATAACGATAGTAGGGTTCAACTTCTAGTAGGCTGAAAGAAAGCTGTACTGCAAATCCTGCAAACTCCATCCTCACAAGCGTATACCAATCTCCGAATCAAAAGAAAGCAACCGCTAGAAGTATACCTCACTTCACCGTAGATAGTCCAACAGTTCAAACGCTTCTTATTACAACTTTCTCCACCTAGCAAAAGTCATGTACGGCATTACAGGCTCCAACAACCGGAAATCTCGGCAGCCCAGAAGATCTTCGTCCACATCTAGAAACCAGCGGCAACTTGACCGGAAGGAAAGTGGCGGACAGTTGATCAGAAAGTCGCTGTACTCAAGGTTCTTGGACTTCATCAGAGTTGCTTGGACTGGAGTCAAGCTTGCTCTTGGTAAGTTCCTTAAGGATCTTAGACGTTTGGCTTCACCAGTTAGTTCTTCACTACCGAATATCTACTTGTGCCCACAGATTCTGATTTTGGTGACCACGACGTCCACCTTCGCTACCGCCCCGAAAGCCTAGAATCGCTAGCCCAACTCACTCGGTTCTCGCCACAAGAAATCAAACGCTTGTACCGAGGCTTCAAAGCAGAATGTCCTTCAGGAGTTGCTCAGCATGAAACGCTTTGCGAAATCTACTCCAAATTTTTTCCTCAAGGAGGTAAGTGGGCTACATCCATACTTCTGGTTTCTGGAAGCGTTCAAAAATCTCAACTTGCCCCATTTCTTCTACCCTGCAGCTCATACCAGCCACTATGCCCACTACTTTTTCAACTCGTTCGACCAGGAGCGAAGTGGCGTCATCAATTTCGAGGTACCTGTTGAACTCAAGTCCGTCAAAATTCAAAATACTCGATCCTTAATATTGCCTCCTCCACAGGAATTCCTCCGAGGTCTCTCAGTGATGGCTCGTGGAAGCCTCACAGAAAAGCTAATTTGGACCTTCAATCTGTACGACATAAACGGAGACGGTTGCATTACCCGAGAAGAAATGAGCCAGATTGTCACATCCATTTTTCAGCTCATGGGCCACCCGAACATGTCTGCCGTCGAACCGTCTTCTTTAGCAGATGAAGAACACATCGTCCATGAGCGCGTCGATAGAATTTTCCAGGTGAGCTGGTAAAAAATACTTGCTTTGTTTTCTACAAATGACTTTTCCCATTCAATTTCACCCCATTTTTCCTCTTCTCGGCTCTATCATGAGCTTTACCTGCCATCCGTTTATCCACCTGCACCTGCCGATCCTACCCTTTCTCTCACATAATATCAGTTTCCATTAGATTTTTTCTAAGAGATCCCCTCGTTTCTGTTTAGAAGATGGACAAAAACGCTGACGGCGTTGTGACTTTGGAAGAGTTCCTCGACTGGTGCAGCCATGATGAGAATGTCACAAACTCCATCAATGCCATTGAAGCTATCGTTTGAAGACTTGTGAAATATCGACAGTATTTTTGCTAGTTCCAAAAGCCGCGATTCTACTGGACTCCCTTCATATCAGCCTATACAATTTCCCGAGGTATCGACAGACTTTCTCTTAATACATATTCATGTGCTGTACTATTCTCGCTAATAAACTTGCACTGGAAATTGTCTCGTCTACTACTAGAAGCAGAGGCTCTATAGAAGCTGCACATAAACAATGCCTCTTGTCATAATCATTAGCGCATTTTATGATGGCAATAGAGGTTCGTTAGATAATTGCTACCTTAGCCTACTACTTAGGGCGACTTCAGCCCAAGAAGCTCCAGCTGGCGCATTAACAATGTAATCTAGCTCTGCTACCACTACATATAGTCTCGCCTTCCCCAGGCTGTGATTTACAGCTAACATTGATTCGTCAAAAGGGAGCTTTCTTTATGTCTTTCGTTACAGTCTTCTCCTCAACCTCAACTCCAGGCATCAAAGTGGACTTCGTACTTGGTAGACCTTCAAAGACGCAGTCAATTCAAGTCTGTAATTAAAAAGAAAGCAATTTTTATTACACATAAAGATTGAATCTATGTGTGCCAAGAAGACGATATGATTCATGACCGCAGTTGAGAAAAATGGTCCGGGTTCCGGATAACATACCTCGACTGCAAATGTCAAGAGGCGGAACTCATACTGGGCTTTATTTCCGAGCGGAAATAGCATCTTCATTCTGGCTTCTTTGTAGTGGATGGATGAATGGCTTTGAAAACTTGGAGGACAACTGGAAAGTCCATTATTGCGCCACTGCAAAAACAGAAACGCAATCATCATTGTAACGATTTTTCTTTGTAAAAATAACCGCCAGCCTTTTTATAGGCCACGTTTGTTTCTCAACTTGGCCAGTGGCAGTAGAAGATCTGCAATTCTAATGGATTCGGTCATACCTGGTGGCCTGATCAGGAGTTTGGCGGGCGTAGGCGTTTTATCATTCCAGCAGCTCCAGCATACATCAAAAGTCCAGTAGCACCAATTTTGCTCTGGCTGATAGCACCAGCGTGTATAAATTATTGAAGGCGACTCCACAAAATGTGGTAACGAGTAGCAGGAATGGTCCAGAAGGAAAAGTTTGGAATCTGCAAGATACAAAGTGCGTACAGTAATCATCGCAATCAACAAAAACTTTTCGAGCCATGCGATGCACAGAAACTTACACAATGTTTGCAGGTGCTGACGCTGACTATAGCTGAACTATTGGCAGAAGGTTTGATCTTTGTGTATCAAATCGAAATCACATGACGTCTTTGGTACACAATTGCGAAAAACTGGTTTTTGCACCATTATTAGCACGAGATTGTTTCATCGCGTAATCGTGCTTCGGCGCCAAGACATGTCCTAGTCAATCTTGAGGTTGTGGTCGTCCAACAGGTTCCATGGCTGGAACTGGAATGGGCTTTGACACTAGACTTGCGAGGGACTTCAGGATCTCTAAAGAACACAAAGTCAACGTTGTATGCAAGTAATGAGCTTCAATATTTCAGTAATTTAACATTTGGACATTACCACCATCATCTGATACCTCCAGCCCGACCGAGGTTCCTGCGAATGCCAACAATTGCATGACTTCCGTGTACTCATTGAGAAGGTCTCAAAGCAGGATCTTCCGTGGTCGTGGGAATTAATGCGGGATACGTGAGCTGGATATGATGTCAAAATTGGTACTTCAGAGAGATGGACAGACTCCAAACGCCAAGACGGTCAGTAAGCTGGTTAGAACTTGATAAATCCCAGGCTGCACCTTTGTTGTTGGTCCTGCAACGTCAAACAGCATAGTGTTAATCATCGTCGTCATTAAAAAGTGACATCAGCAAACCATCACCATAAACTCAAAACAATATTGTTTCTAGCTATTAGAGTCGTTAGACTTTGAGGA
>JAQGBJ010003834.1:0-11606 GCA_034698345.1 Sphaeridia pumilis | reverse complement strand
TTTGAAAGTTGAAATTCTTTTCGCACTTGTTAATTCCCCTGTTTAATTTCATTGTTATGAAGCTCATAAGATTCTGGTGGGGAAAGTTGTTGCCAAATGCGTGCACTTCCAGTTTCCTTTGTCCTGCCTTATCAAAAGTTTCAACGTGTGCCTCCTTACTAAATGCCCGTACTTAAGCGCCAAAAAGCTTTTGACTTGGCCGTTATCGTTATCGCTAAAGAAAAGTCGACAGGCGCTGAGACAATGCTTTGCTCTTACTCAAGTCTCGCTGTTGTCGTCTTATCACATTTTCCACATTGGGCATTCGCCCCCATTTCCCAAGCGCCCAAGACACAGGGCGCCCTCATCCTGCGCTCTCAATCGCCAATTAAACAGGCTACTAATTTCTCAAGGTGGAGGGAACCATTACATAGACTTTTTGCATTGGCCAAGGCTTTTAAAGGTCCAAGTTTGAGGTTAGGCTTACAAATTATGAACGGAATTTGGTAGATGGCAGGAACTGTGAGGCCAGTCAGCATTCGAAATCCTGTCCATGTCCAAAAGTCAGACGCGAAGACACAACCAACGCCTCCAACCATTTCGCAACTGAGGCATGCGAAGAATGACAGTTTTCTTCCAATTCTGTAATGAACGCCATATTTTATTTAAAAAATCAATCTTCGTGTACGACATAAAAGCCGAAACTTTAGAAAAATAAGCTCTAATCATCTTACTTGTCGCTTGAAAGCCCAAAGAGAAATACTCCGAAAAGTCCAGCGAGGTTGAAGAGTAAGAGCGCGACAGTCGGATATATTTCCTTGCCACACACAAGATCAAACTGCGGAAAGAAATTATTAAGTAAATCTCGCATAGGAAACATTGTTATGTGCATAAGCCTTTTAGAGGAATTCTCGGCACTAAAATAATTATTTAGCAACTTGTCAGCCAATTCCGCCAATTATTGTATCGAAGGAAATGACAATATGCGTATGTAAACTTGAATCTTGTGCGCTCTGACAAATACTGGCGCAAGGGAAGATTGTAAGGCAAAAATAAGGGCCGTCATGAAGTCTTGGTCTTTTGATAACTTGGCGTTCGTACATGGTTTGGAGTACAATTAATACCGACTGCCAAGAACATATAACAGACTGAGAGTAATCATGCTCACATTTAATCATGTCATACACACTAGTCATTTTCCCGTCGTCCCTTTCTTGTGTGTGAATGGAAGACGCTGGGCTCCTTTCACCTACTTCCTTCCTTCACATGTACAGCCGGCTATTGACAAGTGTTCGCTTTGGCGTAAATGTCTGGCTCATTTTTCAGCTTGCTTTTATCCGGCTTGTCAACTGGTTTTTATAAGGGATATCATATAGAAAAATATATATATACACTCTTTGCTGGAGACACTAGTCCTCGGGAACCTGTCCTATCAAATACGCCGCACTCAAGTAGCTCTTGGTGCTTTTCCTTGTCGCTTCAGATTTATTTGCTCTCCTGTCATCACATCATCTAGAGTCCATTAGAACCATTATTATGAGCCCAGTGAGTCGGCTGCGTAAGACTTGCCTCCGTCTTGATGCCTGCCGTCTAGCCTTTTTGTTTACTGTTTCCGTATAACCACCACCTGCTTGTCCTTCTCCTCATTTCCACAAGCGTCTATTTTTAAATACAATTCTTAAATCCACCGACTTGGCCATTTCCTCTAGTTAGTCAGAAAAAAGCCTACTTACATCCTTAACGACACTGTGCGAAACTAGCGACGTGTCATATTCCCAGCCAAATTGACAGGGGACGATGGTGTCCAGTTGCAACAAGGCTTCTTCAATTCCATTTTTTTCTTGAACAAGGCCGTCCTGCCATTGTTGTTCGTCCTCGAGTGAAAAAGAAATCCCGCGTTCGGAATTTTTCCCAACCCCTTCAACCGAATCGATCCTCGCTTCCAAGACTGTCCAGTTCAAGTCTCGCATCCAACATTGGCTTGTCACGTTGTCCTTCTGGAAGAAATAAAAAGACGCGGATATGTAGTCCACATGATCCTCGCCACTATATGTTTATGCACACCGGCATTTCCAACGCCTTCCGACGCATTTCGGAAACTTGCCGGAAATTAAAATACACACCAGGTATGAATTGCAAATCCCCCGAGGGAACCTGTCATAAGAATTTTTAGTCAGTCGTAAACTGGAAAGTTTTGGACACGAATTTCTCATGATTAACTACGTACAAAGCGTTTGGCAATAATGTATACGAACACACTACTGACTTTTGCTACGTTCGAAACGGGACAAATACATGTTGCTGGAAAGGACTGTGGAGGGAAAACAATGCTGGAACTGGAACAAACGGAACAAGAACTATTTGGCAGACAGGTAAGAAAAGAAAGCGGACGTTTACATAATTCGGATATTTGTATTCCTGTCCAAAGCCTAAATTGTAGTGTCACGAGATACCAGCTTTATTGCGTAGATGTATGTGTATATATAAATATTATAAAGCTGTATTTAAGGCTTTGTCCTTGCAAGTGGGCCAACTTCGGCCTCTCCAAGTAGGAGATTTGTCGGCCGGTTGTAGGACTAAAGTGTTGCAAATTATGAGAGATTGTGGGACTAACATGTGGGACTTTTACGCTTCCAAGCACCAATCGAGCTGAAATTCGGACAAGGAAATCTGTAGACACGTACCTTGGGCAAAAGCAAATGCTCCAACTGCCGTCGGCTGAGGTTTGTCTTTTCTACGAGGAAATCTGGGATATGGCACCAGTGAGGTAGGTCGTCTGTCATGAACAATTGGTTGAATCCTTGGAGACCACATGGGATACAGGCTGGAAGTACTATGAACCACGTGAGAAGTTTCTGGTATTTTCCAAATTCGCCAATGTACGGGAAAAGGTCGTCCAGATCCACAGTTCGGCCTGAACTTTTCTTGGGGAGCTGAAATCAAACTTGTTAACTTGTGTTTTTCTGAATCTAAAAGGATAACACTGGAAGAACTTTTACCGGGGGGATTTTTTCAGTTTCTGACGCCATTTTGGTTAGGATATGAGGCCGTTAGCTTAAGAAAATTTTATCCGAGGGTTGCAGCTTTTGCACAAGGAAACTTCAAACTCGTTCATTGCTGTGTTACCAATGTCTACAATTTCTATATGTTTTCGATTGCTGTTTGAGCGTTCTTCATCCAAGATCCGTCCACAGACTGACGGACGAGGCATTATGTAACATGGAGCAGGTAAAAGCCATGTGGGCAATAATCACACCAAGTATAATTGGATTGTTCGCCATGGATGCAGTTTAGAGGCTTCCCATGCTGGGCTGGGCTTCGAGCTTTTCGATGACGAACAGAAGGTCTGCAAATCTCTCTGAACATTTTAGTTGAAACTGATGGAATGAACCTCGTCTCTATATAGCGTTCCAGTCAATGTGATCATAACGAAAAATTTTCATTCAGATCCATTGGAAACGATAAGTGAAAGTCGACTTTGTTAAAGCGGTAGGACCTGAGTTGATGCACTGTCGGTAAGGAAATTAGGCTCCAGCTCTCAGCACGTGATTTTTTGTTGTTATCTTGGACAGCTGAATTGGGCAAGTTAAAGCGGCTGGAGAACTGGCTTTGAACTGGGTTCTGCAAAATTCATAGAGATTAGGGTTAATCTGTCTGTAGCGTTGGACTTGAATGGTGCTATCATCACAATAAACTAGAGTTCTTCTAAAGTCAATGGTTTTGAAGTGTTTCCTGTCACGGAAAATTTTGTTTGTTAAACGGTAAAAAGCTTCCAAGCAATATGATAATCTGTTGTTCTTAAACGTAAACCAAGGAACTGGACTAACTAACGAAGGCTTTATTCTCCTAACAGATTTTGATTTAAACAAATTCGTCATGAGATTGGTGCTATCGAAAAGTTTGAACTTGGCCCTGCAGAAGCGGGCTTTTTCGACAACTCCGAGCCGTTTCAGTAGCCAGTACAAAGTTCGTTTGCCATTGTTCTCCCCGGGATTTGAAGAGCGTTTCAGAGATAAGGTTGCTTTTACGGATTGGCAAGACCGCAACTTCACCTACGAGCAGCTAACTGGCAAATCCTTGACGGTTAATAATGAGCTCAAGTCAGCGTTCAAGCGGGACGACAAAACCCGGGTTTCGTTTTTGTGTCCGAATGACTCCTCGTTTCTGACGACACTCTGGGGAATTTGGATGGCTGGACATACAGGTAAGAGAGTGTCTGATTGAAAATTGACTGGAAAATATACGGGCACAATGACTAATAATAATCGTGGGTTAAAATGTTATATGCCAGGTGTGCCACTGTCTTCCAAACACCCGGACAATCTCCTCGAGTATTTCATCAAGTCTTCCAAGTCTGATGTTGTAGTTACCACAAAGGAATTTGCTGACAGATTGAATACGGTTACCAAGGCTGTTGGCTCTGAGTTGGTCGTGCTAGACTTTGATCAGCTGAAGCAATCGGAACTGGACAAGGGCTACCTGAACGAAAGCAACTATGTTGGAGACAAGGACGCTTTGATTTTGTTCACTAGTGGTACAACTGGGCTTCCTAAAGGTAAGTTCGTGCATTTGATTGATGAGTAATAATATTTATTCGGTATATTCATTTAATTTCCGATTTCCACAGGTGTTCTTCTTACTCACGAAAATCTACACGCTCAAATCGAAAATATTTGTACTGCTTGGGAAATTAACCATAATGACAGTCTTCTTCACACGTTGCCTTTGCATCACACTCATGGCCTTATTCATGCTCTGTTGAGCCCTTTGGCGGTTGGTGGACGGTAGGTCAAGTTCCGAACTCTTGTAGATGCTGCTGCTGTAGACTTGGTGATTATTAAATTACTATTTTATTTGCATCTAGAGTTCACATGATGGCCAAGTTTGATGCAGCAACTCTATGGTCTCACCTATTATCCTCTGATCCTGTTCGTGTCAATCTTCTTATGGGTGTTCCTACTGTATACGTCAAGCTGGTCGAAGAATATGACAATACGTATGGAAAAAAGAGTAGAATTGAGCAGGAATTCGTCAAGGCAACTTGTGAACAGAAAATGCGAATGATGCTAAGTGGGTCTGCGGCTCTACCTATTCCGGTGCTCGAAAAGTTTAAAGTCATCACGGGACACACGTTGCTTGAACGGTATGGAATGACGGAAATTGGTATGGCGCTAACCAACCCATTGCATGGGGAACGTAAACCAGGTATGCCTTGCTTGAATTGTGCCCACATTGGTCAAAATTCGAATTCAGAAATGTGAGCAGGAATTAACAGACTGTTTTTGTTTCGAAACGCAGGATACGTGGGCAACCCATTCGAATCCGTGCGAGTACGTATCGCCGACTTGGCATCGCGAACGGAGTACAAAACGCTGGCTGAAGGCACAAAGAATAGAACTGACATTCTGGAAGGCAAGAAAGACAAAGTCATTGGAGACTTGTTGGTTAAGGGCCCATCGGTTTTCAAGTGCTACTTCAACAATCCTGAAGCAACAGCAAAGGAGTTTACTCATGACGGCTGGTTCATCACTGGCGATACTGTTGAGTACAGCCAGGGCTCTTACAAAATATTAGGACGCAAATCTGTCGACATTATCAAAAGCGGTGGTTACAAGCTCAGCGCTTTGGAGATTGAAACCCAACTACTCGGTTTGTCTGAAATCAAAGAAGTGGCTGTCATGGCACTACCAGATTCGACATGGGGTCAAAAAGTAGCTGCTGTGCTTGTATGGAACGGTCCGGAAAAATCCCTGCTGGAGTTCAAAGAATTGGCCAAGTCCCGAGTTGCACCATACGCTTGTCCTACTGTGATCAGAACACTGCCAGAGTTACCAAGGAATCACTTGGGCAAAGTGAACAAGAAAGAGTTGGTTAAGATTTTTGAAAAATAGACATTCTTATTGCAACCAAGCAAACCTGAAGCCCGGATTCTATTGCTTTAAGATTAACGAAACTGTGATGTATGTTAGGTTAGGATATCAAATTTTTTTTGAACGTAGGTGTAGATAAGTAAATTGTGCTGAGCAACTTTATTGAAGTACCTTCAAGAATACCCCTTAAGTATCTATCGTCTAAATACACTAGTGATTACGCATTTATAGCCATAATCGTTTTCGCGCCAATACTGTGTATGACCTTTAGGCACAAATTTATATACGCACCGGTTTCCCTGTTAGAACTAATGTTAGGCACAGCTGAAACTAAAATGTTTAGTACAGTTAAGCTCTGTATATTGCATTTTTTGAAACAAATATTTGTATACACAAAGAAGAGCACCTTTTTTGAAATAGTAAAAGCTACATCATTCGCCTCAAACTCTCACAGGAACCGGCAAAGTATTGCAACATTTTCCAAAGTACAAGTTTTTTCCGTGGTCAGTAAATATCAGTAAATCTGGTGTTAATGTTTCAAGGTACTTTTTAGAATCTGAAGGTTAGACGCATAATTTTGTGAAACGCTCTTCTGTTGCAATTTCTTACTTTCAGCCGCTCAATCTTCCCCTTCTCTCCCTCCGTAAAGTAAAATTACGATTAGACTTTTTACATTATACTGTACTTACATTGTAAGCTATAGGACAATTTTGAACTTAGTTAATATCTAGATACTGATTGAAATTCTTCCTTTTTAAATTTTCTCTCAAATTCGTACATTTGGTTTCCAACAGGGAATTTGCCGGTTTCGAATTTTTCCTCTCGTTGAGTTTGTGCGTCACTGCCGGTGGCAGCGAGACTGGTTGACCATGCTGGTGGCATCGGTGACGGGGTCCTCAAAGCGCTGTATTCTGAGCCCGAGTAGTTACCTGACCGATTGTCCTTGTAGGCGGACTCCATAGAATACTGTGACTGGCTGGAAATTGGTCTCTCGTCGTTGATTTTGACGGCAGGTGGCGGAACGTTGACGTTGGTCGAGGACGAATGTTCCGTCGTCTTGGTTTCCAAATCTTGGAAAGTGACTCGATGTTGCAAGGTTTCGCTTTTGGCTCCTGGTCTTCCGGGGATGTTGATGGTCTTGTAGGCCTGTTGAGCTCCGACAATTTTGGTCGTGACGGTCGTCTTGCCGCAGTACCTTTCGACGGCTCGACGCATCTTCAAACAATCGGGACAAATGCGGTCATGATAATGCTTTTCGCAATAAGGTTCGCCTTCAAACTCAAAAAAGTTTTTATCTTCCAGCTGAATATTGCAGTCCTGCAAAAGCATCCATATTAGTTTTTTTACGTCCTCCACCCCCAACAATGTTAAAGTCAACTTGATGAAATTGTACCCTGCATCTGAAGCAATGAGGGTGCCAATCTCCATTAAGGGCATACAAGCAATAAGCATCTTTAATGGGCTGTTTGCAGCCTTTACATCTGGGTGCAAACATGTTCATCCAATCGTCGACACAGTAGGCTTTGCCATTGTGTTCATAATAGGCATTTTCAGCAAGTTGCTTATTACAAGCGGCACAACGAAAGCATTCCGGATGCCAGTTTCTTCCCATCGCCACCACTGCTCTCTACAATAAATAATCCCGCATAAATAATCATTCCCACGTCACATGAATCTTTCGTCAGCTCTCTTCGATATATTTCACAGTATGGATTTCGAGCCTCTCTCCGTCTCTATTGGCCTCACAACTTACATTATCCTTGATCGGACCGCTGCAGGAAGAGCATTTGGGGCTGAAGCGTCGATGGTAGTCGTCTTCGCAGTAGATGCGACCTTCCCGCTCAAAGTAATTTGTCGGCGTCAGATTCCTGTTGCAGTCAGAACAGCAGAAGTGCTCCGGATGCCATGTTTTGCCCATAGCCACTAATGGCTTCTACAAATACAAAATCATATTTCCCTCAATTTCATTCCAAGTGGAAAAAATAGGCTCCCAAGACCTCGGATTGCACTCACTCCATCCGTGATCGGCTTCTTGCAACCGAAACATTGTGGGCTGAACAATCTGTGGTAGCAATTGGTACAGTAAGCACTTCCGTTCTTCTCCATAAAGTTATTGGGGGCCAAGCGGCTACTGCATTCGGTACATTTGAAGCATTCCGAGTGCCACATCTTGCCCATGGCACGCGTCGGGTTCTGCAATACCACATCATGTTATATAACCTCCAAAGTGACCTTGACCCACCAATCTACATGGATTCTAATAAAATCCAAAAGCGCCCACCTCTGTTATTGGACCTCGACAATGGTTGCACTTGGGGCTGAATTTTTCATGGAAGCAATGGTTACAATACGGGCTTCCATTCTTCTCCATAAAGTTTGTGGGGTTCAGACGGCTTTGGCACTCTGTACATTTGAAGCATTCCGTATGCCAAGTTGTACCCATGGCTCTTGTAGGTTCCTGTTGAATTGAATCGCAGTCAATAAAATGACATTTCGATTGCAGAAATGTCAAGCGGAAGAAGAGGCATTTATAGAAATATTCTTCTTCTTCTTACTCCTTTGATTGGCCCATGACATTGATGGCATTTAGGGCTGAACTTGTCGTGGTAGCAGTCCTCGCAAAAGCTTTTGCCGTCGCGTTCCATAAAGTTGCTAGGTGACAGCTTCTTGCGGCAAACATTGCAGTTGAAGCAGTTGGGATGCCATGTCTTGCCCATGGCGTACGTCGCGTTCTGTCAAACAATTCCGAATTTTTAAACCTTGTGTTTGCTTTAGCCTTCAGAAAGGGGTTTTTGTCACCTACGCCGTCTTTAATCGGTTGCGGGCATCCAGCGCATTTCGGGCTGAACTTGTTATGCCAATCGTCCTCGCAGTATGGGATTCCGTCCTTTTCAAAGTAATTGTTCGGGGACAATTTCTTATTGCAGACAGCACATCTGAAACAGTGTTGATGCCATGTTTTGCCCATGGCATGCACCGGGTTCTGTGAATATTCGAGCGAGATTTTGTGGTTACTAGATAAAAACCGGGATTTGAGGAGTAAGAATCTTGAAATGTCAACAATGCTTACCTCTTTGATGGGAGTATTGCAGGCGCAGCACTTGGCCGAATATCGGTTATGGAAGCAATCTTCACAGAACGGCTGGTCATTCTTTTCAAAGAACTTGTTGGGCGACAGCTGTTTCTTGCAGTCTGTGCACTTGAAGCACTGTGGGTGCCAAGGCTTTCCCAAGACTTTTAACGGATTCTGTCAAATCAACATCACAGTTAGCCGTCAACCGTTTAGTGTTATCAGGATTTTTTCTGAAAAATCTATCACAAGATGCATCTTGGAAACATGCTGTATAATATATATACATATGACAAATTGGCAACGGGGCACGTTTCGCCTATCACGAGAAGCCTCAAAACTGCATCTCGCTCCAGTATCATTGAAAAACCTTTGATGTTTTCTGTGTCGGCGAATCTCAAAATAGACTGTGAGGAGTCGCCAAAGTTATAACCGATTTACAGCCACTAATGTCGGTGAATTATGATACAAAAAATGTTTGTGGCGCGGCTGGGGAATTAATGGAGCGTGAAGTAGAGCTACTGCAGCGATGCCTTCTACGAGATATCGACACAGTAGATTTTTCCCAATCTTTGTTTTGATCCGCTCACCTGTTTAATCGGAGTGTTGCAACCAGCGCATTTAGGCAGGAACAAATCGTTGAAGTCGTGTTCACAATAAGGAAGGCCGTTCTTTTCGAAAAACTTGTTGGGATTGAGAACGATGCCACATTTGGTACATTTGAAGCAGCCCGGATGCCATTCGCGACCCAAAGCATCCACTTTACGTCCCTGCAAAAGAAAGCGGTCGATTATGCTCCGGATTCAATAAATTGCTGTGCATCATTTATGTTTTCTTAAAAATTTCTGAATGAAGGATAAAAAAGGTAATGTTGTGAAGTCAAAAGGGCTTATGGATGGCAAAAGAGTAAAACTGTGAGTCTGGAATGGCTGACGTTTCAAGTTACAAATAATGTCTTCCGTGTTTTTCTAACCGAGTCAAACAAGTTGGTAGAGTTTCGCAGCAAGGAGTCGTCTGTCTACATGTTCGCTATTTGCTTCCACCTTTTTGCTCTGCCTTCATTTCAACGACAAGTGTTGAAATTCTAACGTGAGCGCATCAATCTTCATCCACAGCAGCAAATAACTATTGCGGTTTTTTATCTAACGACGGAAGAGACTGGGTGCCGATTTTATATGGAGTCGGCGGAAAAATGCCGAGTTTGTGAGCTGTCGAAAATACTCTTGTTTTGGACCAGTCGTTTGAAGGCACATAAAGTACACAGAGTCAGGCAGGTAGTGAAAAAATATGTTTGCAATTATTTCACAAAGATCAGTTTACAACTACTACTAGTTTCGAATACTTACATCGGTAATGGGTTTCTGACAACCGTGACATTTCGGTGAAAACAGATCGTGGTAGTCCCTGCAAAAAGAGACAAGAATCAGGTTACCTGTTGGAATGTTTCCTTCTTGATCACCGCAAGTATTTCACTTGGATGGGTTTAAAAATGGCATTAACAGAAAAAAGCTTAATTACTTTTCGCAATAGGGTTTGCCGTCATTTTGCTTGAATCCTTTTTCGGGCAACATGACCCCACATTTGGTACAGACGAAACATTCCGGATGCCATACTTTTCCCAGAGCGCTGATGTATTTCTAGAAGAAAAATGTGGTGCAAATCATGAGATCCATATTACGGTTAAATCCGTGCAAATGTTATTGTTGATATGTCTTAAGTTGACTTTTATGTGATGTTAAAATTATGACAGGGAGACAAAACCAGAGCTGATTGCTCCTCAAAGCCATTTCGGGATTCCAAAATATGTATACACAAGTTTAGCGAAAAGACAGTAACATAACAACGGATGTACTTTTGTGGGACTTCCGCTGCATCTTGGTTTTCTGACTATTAAATGGCGGAAGGAGCAGAACTGCATTGCAATATGAGTATTTTTCTCCATACAAGTTTTCTCGGCCCAAGGCCAAAAAATCTTGTGTATAATCATCAACTTAAAAAGGGTTTAAGAATAGCTGAGAAAACAGAGGGAGACATGGACGGGAAAGGAGGGTAAAAGTGCATTGCAGTTCATAGGCAAAATCGATTGCAGAAGGTGAGAAAGGGCAAAGATATATAAAAGTCACCAAATGTTTGTCTTGTCGTTAGTTGCAAAATGATTAAAAGTTGACGTACATCTGGGATGTATTGGCCGCAAGCGGCGCAGGGCGGTAAAAATAGTTTCTGGTGGCACGCCTTGCAGTACGGTTCTCCATCGTGTTCCAGGAAGTAAGGTGGCCGAAGTTCCCTGTCGCAATTAGCGCAGCAAAAGTGCTCGGGATGCCACATTTGATCCATTGCAGTTACAAGCTGAAAACAAATGGGAGTTGCATTCATTCTATAAGTTGTCGGCATTTTCTATCGCCTTAATTACTCTATGCATCTGTTTGTGCATCTTTTTGCCAATTTTTCTCGAGACGATCTCGTTTTTTGCAGAGGAAAGAATGCACATGTGACTTTTGTGTTCCAGAAGAGTGGGCGGGTTGCCAAGAGAGGCTACTTGGACGAATTCCTTCTGGTAAATGTATACAATTAACCTTAACTTTGGAGGAGGCAAAAGTACTTACAGGTCCAATGATACCCTCTCCACAAACGACGCAAGGCCCTTTGATTGGGGGCGGCGTGTATTTGTAGTCCAAATGGTAGCTGTT
>JAQGBJ010003833.1:0-11608 GCA_034698345.1 Sphaeridia pumilis | reverse complement strand
AATTCACCGGCATCTCGAAGAATACCATCATCGACTACTACTCATTCCTGCGGGAAATATGTGTAGTAGTGACCAAGCACGGCCAACAGCAAATCGGCGGCCCAGATGATATTGTGGAAATAGTCGAAAGTCATATTTTCACAAGGAAACATCATCGGGGTGACCCGCCGGCTGGTAATGGCGTGTGGGTTTTCGGTGGGATAAGCCGGTTGACCAAGAAACGGTTCGTCCGCTTGGTGGATGACAGGGACCGAGAAACGCTGTGGCCACTTATGCAAGAACAAATCGCTCAAGATACTTTCATCTTGAGCGATGAGTGGGAAGCATATACTGGCTGCACCGAACTCGGTTTCTCAGGCAACGTAACGATTTGCCACAAGCGTTATTACGTTTGGCAAGTCCCAGCGTTTTTGATGGGTCACCATCCCGACTTGGGTCAGCCACTTGGTTGGAGCATGACTCGAGTGAAAGCTCACACCAACACGATCGAAAGATCCTGGTTTGGGCTGAAGGGGTTTGTTGGCCAATGCCGTTCCGAGGATATGCTGGAAGGCTACCTTGCCCAGAATTTATACTGGAGTGATGTCCTCGGGATATTGGGTGATGACCCGAATTCCCAAATACTCCAGTTCGTTCGGGACATGGGGCGTGAATACCCGGGATTTGGACGCCGTGGCATCAGCATTGATAATTGTTGCTGTCAAGGCTGTCGGGATTGCGGTGACGATTGTCAATGTGATGACTGCCTCGGAGTCTGAATTTCTGATTGATTAGATTTTAATTGATTGAAGTTGTTTATATTTTTAAATTAATTATTAATACTTGGTAAATAGGGGTTGGGGTTTAAATTCATTAAAGATGAAAAATTTAAAATTAAACGTAGCTTTTCCAGGGGTCATTAGGGGGTGTCATTCAGAAATGGCACACCGTGTGAACAGGTGAGTTGGGTCAGTTGTTCACATGCTATAATCTGGCGTACTGACGATGGCTAAGGTAAAGCCGAAACCCCATTAGGCCTTAACGAGCTAATCAAAAGAGCACTGTTTTACTTAGGTCGAAAGCGCGGCGAAAAATGGCCAAGGAGGCCTAAAGATATCAGTGGAGAAAGTGCATGAAAAATGGCAAATAATCTTACCTTTTTGGCGTTTGCAATATTTACACACTCACGGACACACTTGAGCACTGTTGTTGTTGTTATTGTTGTTGTTGATGAGGAAGATGAGAGAGCGAAGGGAGACAGGAGGAGGAGTTCGCACTAACGACGTCCCGAGCACTTTAAAAAGCCTATGCTAGGCACGGAGATTTTCTCGTTCAAATAGCATTGCGTCAATTTTTGTGAACTCTGATCGGCTAAGCTTCTATCGAGTAGTTAACAGCTCTTACTAGGTGATGTGATGCTGCTAATCTAACGTGTGATATGACTGGAACTTAGTCTTACATCTAACCCTGATAATGCAACTGCCGTGTTAACCTTGAGTTTCCGATGTAAAATGAATTCGCAATATGTGCAGTAATTAATTGCCAACGCTAGCCATATATTATTATACTATCAAAAGTAATATTGAGCAACTAGCAACTATTTTAGGTAAGCAAGCCACCTTAAAATAACATAAAGTATCGTTAGTCTTCGAAACACAATAATACGCTGAACGGGACCTGAAATTGATAATTATGGAGCTTATACACTCTTCAAAAAAAGCAGGCACAGCTGCAGGACCTCATTTATAACTGTACAAACCGTCAAATTGAAAGACTAACAAGTCTGAATACTACTGGATGAAACAAGACTTTGAAAAAGAAAGAATACATGACATACGCAGGAAAAGCTCAAAATGAAGACTGATGTATATTATGATAAGAAAGTTACTCGTCGTCAGTGACAGGTTCCAACGACAGATCGTGGTCCCAGTCCCTTCTCAACTGGAATGTGCTGACGCTGAGAGACCTTCGCTTTCTTTGCCGTGCAAAAGGTGCATCAGGTTCGGTGTTCGGAGGGTTGCCGCTTGACGCTTGTTCATCAAGGCTTGGATCAGCGGTAGTAGCCCTTTTCCCCTTCTTGTTGATGAAACTGAAGACTTTGCTTGTCTTGCGTGTCTTCTCTTTTCTGTTGAGCACTTCAACACGCTTCACGGTATGGAGCCTCAGTGCGGTGTTTATCTGATTGTAGCAGCCGATTGTTGTCAAGATAGCAAATCTGGTGAAGAAGGCCCAGAGACCAGTCAAGACAGGTTTGATTGGAGTTTTAAAATTGGTCCTGATCTCAGTAGCCCCGCTGTAGATACTGTTATTGGCTTCAATCATGGATGATCCCTCAAGGACGGTTCCGTTGACGGCAACCTTGGCAACGTGACCGAATAGCACCATGCCCAAATCTGACGCGTAGATGAAAGAGACGATTTAAAGACCAGTTTGGGCGGCGAACGATGATTGATCCCATGAGGTACGGCATGTTTGGTCCCATTCAGGCTATCGAAAGAGCATAATGAAACAAAGAGCATTTTTTACTCAGGTATTGTGGGTAAAACTATTCACCATCGCGGTGGATACGGGTTCGAAGACGAATTACGTAACGAAACAGGTGAGCGGCACGTCGATGAGTTGTATATGGGTATCTAAGAGGAAGTCGCCGATAAAGTGAGCCCACATCTGATCATTGTAGACCGGGCACCAGACTGTGAAGAACTAGTTATACTGGGCGATTCACCTGAACGAGTTACGTCACAGTATTCAAAATGTGAATATTTATATTGTTCTCCATGTCTCTGCTGTCGTCGTAAGAACTTTTCTCTGCGGATGCCTGGGTTCCTCGGAGTCAGCAAAGACAGAAGCCTAGAGCTCCAGGTCCGTTACTGATTATACTATGGCGGGTTCTGGAAAAATCTGTTGATTTGGGTGGGAGGAGAGTGAATGTCGTCAATCAGTGTTCTGTCAATACAGAATTATAGATATTGTATTACTTGAACAAGAAAATGGTCCCAGGGATTGCGTTGTCTCAATCTTCTAAATCTTTTTCGCGGGTATAAGGACGATGAGGACGGAAACTTCAATGTTTGTTTCAAAATTTAAGCTGCATAATGGCGGAAGTAAGTTCAGTTTGTGAACTTTCGTTTTCCCGGGGAAGTGTATGAGACGAGGGATTAAGTCTCGAGCATCGACAAGGAAAGCGTATATGAGCTCGTTGATAATCCGAGGGATTTTTTGCATCATAGTTCATGATTAGGTAAGAAAAATCATCATTGTGGATGAAGGAACGCCACAGTTACTCTATCATCCTAAGACTTTTGTTCTCTCCCAAGGACTATTTTTATATTCTTGGAGATTGGTGTTATGTTCATACCACTCATTCTGTGTAGCCCTAAATCCACAGTCGTGTTTTTAACGATCGTCCATATTTGTATGTGCCTAGTTACTTGGATTATATATACAATCACTGAAGGATACAACTAAACTACTTCCTTTCCTCCTCTTATAAAAGCGCGTAACACGCTCTTTGGTCGTCTGTTGATTGACCGAGTTTACAAATCCAATTTCTCCCTTCTCCTCCCGGCACTGGCCACGAAAACTTATTTTTCTTTCACTAATTTCGACCAGTCTTCTAGGAACCAAACCGACTCAACGGTCTGGTCAATGGCCGGTTCGTCGAAACAATTGCGCTGTGAACTTCGAGATATCTTTTGTAATTGTTCTGGAGATCAAGTAAGGTTTCGGAGTTCCTTAAAATCGTGCGTTTTCCCTCAAACATTCAAGATTGACACAGTTCCCTCTGACACTGATTAGATCACGTGCATTTGGAAGGCCTGTAATGTAAACACAGCATTGAAGTTGTCCAATTCGGCTGCTCGAAAATCGCGCAATGCTTTTCTGCAACGCATTTAAGCGCAAAATTACTGGTAAAGTACTTTGTTTGCTCGTTCGAAGGTATATCAATCACAACCCCTCGCACAACGGCATCTGAAAAGTCGTAAGAGGACAAAGCTTTCAATGTCGAAATTAGCATGACAATTAAGTCCCTGTCATTCAACAGACGAAGGGAATTATTGCTGTTGAACGCTGCTCGTTTTTGTCGAGAGGAAGAACAAAAGAATCCAATTAGCTTTGACTTCAAGCCATACGAGACAACCGCTGAGATGGAAAACATAGTTTTGGCTTCCACGAATCCAGGCATGGTTTAATGTTGGATCCATGTTGTTCTCGCCGAGAACAAGAACGGATAAATACAATGGGAGGCTACACTTCTTGATGCGGTTTGTGGTTACCATTCAAGTGAATTTCGGTATTTCCATGCAATTTTTGCGGAACGACATGGAACCGGAAATGTTTGACAACAACGGTGAACAAGCTGAGCGGCTCGTCGGCTGAGCTGCTACGCCAACCCTATCCTGAATATAAGAAAGATCCGTTTATCCGCACCAAATATATCAGCAAATCGTATAAAAATAACCACCAGAATGGGACTTTGGCTCCGGGCACATTCACGCAACGAAGAATTTGAGAACCAACCTAAGCTTCAAACTCAGTACGTGAAGTCAAAGTCATATCCATGATTGAGCTTCGTTGGAACACCACTAAACATCTCAACATGCAACTTCAAGCGATTTCAAAACGATACCGAGCAGCGAACATGAGAAATGGATAAAGATGCGGATAAGTTGTACAAACGATGAGTTCTAGTTCTATATCTCCTTCGAGAATTTCTATATCGTAGGATAAATCTGAGAAAGCATTGTTATCGTAACTTGAATCCTCTTCAGGAATGAATGAGATTAGAATGTTTGGGTTCGGATTTTCGCAAAGATCCAAACAAGCGCTATAGGTTGAAGGAAACTCTTTGATGTGTTTGCTCCCGACACTTGTTACATGGAACAGCAGTTCAATGTATTTATCATGAGCACTTAGTTTTGACCAGTCAGCAAAGGCGTTCAAGGACGTTGCTGATAACTACCGGATGTCGTTGTAAATTTGAAGCTTTGCATTTCGGGAGACATCGACAGAGTTAATAGAGCATTAAAATCCGGACCTGCGGATTCCCACAGAGTGACCGAGATAGTTGATCTGGTTTGGTCAACACGAGCAATATCAAGTATGATAGTTTTTTTTGGATTGCGTTGTATCAGCAACAGCTACTAATACACCAATAAAATTCGAGGAACTATTACTAAACGGAAAACATGTGTTGTCAGACAGCTGGGTTTATATTCAATATTGTTCACAAATGAGATAGTTGAGCGGCGCTTTTCCAGTTTCATTAATCTTCACAACTGTAAATGGAATTGATGGAACTTCATTTGATTAGAGACGGTCAATATTTATTGCGTCAGTGATTTTGACGTTAAAATTGTAAGTACGTTGCAAAATTTGTTTCTTGTGTTGCCTCTTGATCACCATGGCGCAAATCATAAAGGAACAATGAATGTTTCGAAACTGGTGTTTCCAGAAAACGGTCGCAGAGGTAATCGCAATGGTTTATTGGATCGTCGAACTTGGTTTCTAAAAGTTCCCAAAACCGCTGCTCTATGGATGAAGTTTCGTTCAGGTGGGTCAAAATTTCTCTCTTGAACTCGGTGTCGTACATCGAACCGCTCGTGCAAGCGCGAATTCTGAGATTGTGAATCAATTTGGGGATGAGATTAATGAGAGCGCCGAGATGGTTGCAGAGGAACAGAAAAAAAGCAGATTTGACTTTGGACAGAGAAAGGAAAATTCCTGGTAAAAGAAGTCAAGATTTTGGAAAGAGACAAAGCTGTTAGGAGACAAGGAGATATTCAAGAGAGATGTGATGAAGTTTCAAAAGCAAAAAGAGGAATGAAAAAGTGGTGCGGCTTTTTATGATGATACTCAAGTTATGTTATTTAAAGTGCATGAGAGTCAGTGCGTTGTTGAGAGGAAGGAGAAAAGTGAAATTGTTTTTGAAAAGATGGAGAAAGTTGAACCGGAGAATTTGTATCAGGTATTACGAAGCGCCTGGAGGATCAAGAAACCAAGAAGTGTCTGGAGGATCAAGAAGCCAGAGAGAGCCTGTCGGTCAAGCGGTTAAACAAGGTCAGGCTGTTGGACCTAATCAAGCTGTTGTACATGGTCCAGCTGGTGGACGTTACTTCCGTCAGGGAGAGCCTGCTATTCGAGGACATTCTAGAGCTCGTTATACACATCATTCGTACGGATACTACTCGACACCGGAAACAAGCTGGAGATGGTACGGACCCCCACGAGGAGGATCCGCAAGACGTGGAGGATTCGACGTGCGTTCTTTACCGTTCCACCCGGCCAATCGTGATAACCTCTTAGGAGTAAATTTCTTTTTTTTTGTTTTGTACAAGATTTTTGCAAAATCTAAAATACAAGAAGAGAGGCAATAGGAAGCATTGATGCGTGGTATGTTTAGTGCGTAGTAATCTGTTGTGCTCATGTTCGAATGTGAATAGAGAAATTCTGCTCTTGGCGGGCAATAAAAGCGCAGCGCAGCCAAGATGGAGGAAGAGAAATATTTTGGAGGTCCAGAAGACTGGATTGAATTATTATAGTGTTATGAAATTTTAGATGATACTGATTTCGATTGTACTGATTTTGGATTTGATTTTTTTTAAACAAAGTAATGAATCTTAAGATTTGGTTTGCAGGCGACAATGAGATAATAGAAATCTTTTCAGTGGGAAGTTTCAAGGGAGGGTCATTACTAATCCTGAGATATCAGAAACAATTGTAAGGTTAACAGTCAGGGGTAGGATTTAGGGAATGGGGGAAACAAGGTGCCGGGAAAAAGGTATTATCCATAAAAAATAAAAACAAGACTATAAATTCCATCTGAATCTGGAATACAAAGACCGAAAGAGAAGAAATTCTTTGAAGAAAGAAGCTTCTTTGCCTCGAAAGAGGTTTTCTGGGAGGTGGCTTGGAGAATTTATCAAAGAGGACGGTAGGTGGGGATTCGCACAACGAAGATAGAGGGGAAAGGTTTCATGAACAGGGGAGGTATATGATGGTATCCAGGTGAAAATCCAGAACCAGAGGATGAACGAAATTCAACTTCAGTTTCTGTCGAGGTGGCGATTGAGAAGGTTCTCTTGAAAACTTTGGAAGTCCAAGGTTAAGGAGAAATTTTTGAAGCGTTTGTCAGTCGAGGTAACAAAGCATCAGATTGCTAACCTCGGGGAAGGAGTGGGATGTCTGTGTTGGAAAGCGGTTTTTTTGGCGGAATCCTCGACGGGTAAGTGCATTTTGTAAATTGAATCTAGTGGAAATTGTGATTTGGCCATTTCGTATAAGACAAATTAAGTAGTTGGACAGGCCTGAACCTAAATCTGAATAGTTCAAACAGCGTTAGGCTCCGGTGTTGGGGACACCAAATCAAGTTTTGACCTAGATATGGAAGAGATTTGAAATGGTGATTGTTTACACTTTTGGAGGTATGGTTGAAGAGATCGAAATGTGTTTGTTAGTGGCAAGTTATCAATAAGTTATTTGAATCGGTGGTCGCAGTTTAAGACCATCGTAGGCTAGTCGTGGTTACTTGCTGCATTAGTCAATTATTGGAGGTGTCAGTACAGCTGACGACGTGTCAGTCTGTATCGAAATCTTGTCTAAATCTTTTGGCACTCTATGGACCTCGTTGTTGTTGCAAGTTTAAATGAAATCCTTTTTGGGATAGAAGTTTCGAGAGGGAAACTGTTGTGAGGAAGAGCGGTGGTGAGACTCGAATAACGTTTTTGAGATGGAATCCAGTATGAAAATGTTTGAAGGATTCAAAATGGATTTCATCAAACGTTCAAGGCGAATAAGAAGGAAGATCATCCATCTGATGATGAAGACGGAACTTCCAGTGACGCGCTCGAGGGAGAACTTCCTGAAGACGGACAGTTTCATCACTTGAGCTCGGGAGAAGTTGCAATCAAGGTCAGAAATTTAAACTATTCTTATTGTTAGGAGGTTTGAAGCTCCAGTACATCCAGGAGACAGGGTCGCGTTTCTGAGTGAAGTTCTGGAGGAAGTACATAAGTTAGATAGGGACGACAGAAATGCGTACATGACGTCACATAGGTGGGAAAGCCGCTTGATGTTTCGAAATGACGATCAGAGGATATTAGAGGTCATGGATGGCTGGATGAAAAAACTGGGGGGGGAGTATAAAGTCTCTACAAAAAAAGGAACAAAAGAAAGAGAAGAGTAAGGGAAAATTATTTGCCAGATTCGAGAATGATAGTTGACTGAGATCGAGAAGGAAGGAGAGCGGATGTAATATGAAAATACAGAGATTTTCAGATCCAAAGTGTTGGAAATGAAAGGAGAAGGTGGTAAGGGCGAGCCCTCGGGTACAGAAAAAAAGGTTGATCCGGTCCAATGATGAAACATTTCAGACTCAAAGGGACGAAGGAAAATGACAATAATGGTGACGGTGTGCAGTTGGTTCGGAAAATACGGAGAAGAATAGACCCAGAGAATAAATGTGGTAGAACGAGAGGTGTGGAAATGCCGTTGGAAGATGGGAAAGAGAAAGAGGAATTCAATAAGAAAGTGGGGCAGGAGATAGATCATGTGTTTACGCTAGTCAAGTTGGTCAAGTAATTCAAGCTGACTGTGGTCCCTATTTTGGGAGTGATCACATGTCTCAAATAATTGTAAATCGTGCGACGCAGCCTAAAATTGTGCCTATTTCTATACGGTGCAGGAATTCTGGTAGAGTAGAGTAGAGAATCATTGTCTCCAATTTTCCAGCTTACGTGAACGAGTAGAGCAATCTTTCCCGGGTGATAGGAAAGCCTAAGTAAGCTTTTGATATACCCGGGAAAGTAGGATCTCCCGCCAACCTTCATTTTAAAACGGCACTAAGCTACAGCATTATAATCGTTCGGTAGCTATCGTTTCCGATAGCTACCGAATTCACTCGAGCGCCATTTACAAGCATTGCTTGAATGAGTTGGGCGTAGTCGGCTGTACAAAACCTGCGGAAGAAAAACTCAAGCAAAGAAAGCTCAAACATGTCCACTTGTGAGAGTTTGGTGTTCTGTAGTCCATGTTTGAGCTTTGGGTGCTACTGGGCAACTTGGGAGGGAAATGGGTTTGGGTGTAAGGAGCAACCCTGGCTCTTCAGGCATAAGTTTGCCAACATAACCAGGACTTTAGCGGATTGCTACGGAGAGCTTGTACCGCCAAGTACACCGGTGGGACCAACGACGACGACGACAACAACAACAGAAGCGTTCGAGGAACCAGCAGCATCCGGTGCTTCGACTGACTCTTTGGTATCTTCTGAAGTTGGTGGCGTGTCTGTTGCTCTAGCTACGAGCTTAACTTTTGGAGCAGGTGAGCCACTAGGAATTTATAAGCTATGAAATTGTACTGTTGAGGTGTAAAGTAGTCTGATGCTTAATCAACTATATGTTCAATTGCAGTGTTATTGGTACTTGGTCTGGTTGTGGCTCTGTACTTCGGACGGGAACCGCTAGTTCGGGTTTGGAGACGACGTCGTATGTACGTCAGATGTAGTGGATTCAACCCCTTATTTTCGTCATCCTTTTCGGATGACGTTGAAGCTGGTCCCAGCACCCGAGCTGTGGAACAGCAAACTTCCCCTGTCGCCAAGACCTCCATGTCGGTCCAAGTGGAGTCTCCTGGAGGCCGGACGACAGAAGAGTCATCAGTGGATGAAGACGCGATGGAGACCCTGCGAGCAGTCCTGCTCAACGTGAGCTTCAAAGAAGAAGCTACGACAGCCAGCCCTTGGGAGGAAATGGAGCTGCTGAGACCTCGTCACGCTGGACGTCACTCTCCATTAATTGAAATGGAAGAAGAATCTGAAATCCCTCTTTAATCCGTTTAACTTGCTCCAATTACATATATTTTGTATAACTGCTTAATTGTCAGACATTTTAACAGTGGACCATGTACATCTCTATATAGAATCTAGCAGCACTTGTATTCGTTGGATCACTGATGTGTACTGAAAGTATGTATTGCCGAAAAAACAGAATATTTCAAGATTATAGTAGTAGATCTACCTGCTACTGACTTAATTTAACTGTACAAAACTCTGTTCTCTTAAATTATATGTCAATTTGTACCGGACTAAAGATTTGATTCTGACTTGATCCGGGTTGCAGACAATGTATTCTTTGTGATGTGAGCTCCTTCCAACTTTTCTTCAGTAGATCCATTACACATTTCTGAATATGTACCTTTCATTCTTTCTTCTCAGTTGGTGTAGCAGTGTAAACAGCGCATTAGATATACAAACTGTTTAATGTTAACTAATGGTTGTATTGGTATTAGTAGCAACTACCTGGCGAACATTGAGGTTGATTCTGGATTTCTGTACATAGTCAGCATGGAACTACGACGACTCATTCACTAGTAGGACTTTAGTACATATTAAAAAGTGAAGACTTTAGACACTTTGCTATAAATTTTTTAACGTCTTAGACTACAGTTTTCAGGTCTATCATAAAACGTCTAGTTAAGCCAATACGGGTACACCGGCGCTACTTGCTTGTGCAAATCAATAGCCTTCGTTATCACAGAAAAATAGTTGCGATCAGAGACCAGTTCGGTGACAGCTTGGAAGTTCTCGTTAGGGTCGATATTTTCCAGCCTGCCGAAGTAGTATTCCCGGATTTTCTTGGAGTGTTTCTTGAGGTTGGACGGTAAGTACATGACGCAGTCTTCGAAGATGCTCCAGTCTTCCTTGACTCTTTCGGCCATTGTACGGTTGTTTTGAAAGGCTACAAATGATACTTCGTGTTAGGTCTAGTTAATTTTGTAGTACCACTACAACAACTTCAAAGACTCACCAACACTAAACAAAAGACCTTCCAAACTGTTGACACCAGTCAACCAAGGTATCCGCCCGACGCGCCCTTTGGCGTACATGTTCTCAGGAGTATCTGGCAGGAAGGTATCTTCATCCAAGTACTTTTCTACAACTGGGACGAATACGTCGATTTTGTACCGTTCAGAGCTCTAAAACACATCAATCACCATCAGAGTTTCAAAATCTTGTGAATCATTCTCAAACTTTGAAAGCCTTACCCTTGAAAGCGCCTCCATCAGAACCTCTACGTCCAAACTCCGTAGGCACTCCACAATCTTTTTCATGGACGAATTATCACAGTTGGTTCGCTTGGCATAAGCCCTGATTTGGCTTTCAGGGTCTTCAAACATGGTCCAATGCGAAAAGGCAGAGCCGCTTTGGCTGATGGCTCGACTGAATAGACCTTGGGATGCTGGCGACATCATAAGGAGGTGGACGGAAGCCGACCTTCGAAAAAAGTAAAATTAATGTCTATTCTAGCCTTAATTTCTAGATACAACGAGGTTAGGTTAGGTACTCACCCAGCAGACTCTCTGAAAACTGTAACCTGGTTTGGATTTCCTCCAAAAGCTCTTATGTTCTCTCGGACCCACTTCAAAGCCATGGTTTGGTCCTTCAAACCCATGTTTCCACGAACTACTTCATCGCCAGTGCACAGAAAACCTAGAACAGACCGATACCGTAGATTAACATTAGGTTCTAAACCATTTATCAGTTACAAAAGGCACTCAACAATTATAAGCTGTACCTAGAACATGAAGCCGGTAGTTCAAAGTAACAATAACAACATCTTCATCCATAAAGTAC
>JAQGBJ010003832.1:0-11610 GCA_034698345.1 Sphaeridia pumilis | reverse complement strand
CATTGGATTAGCAGTCCAACGCCTTAACCACTCGGCCAAAGCTGCTTCCTTGAGGTGGGTTGGGGTAAATTCGGTATATGTTCCGGGGCTCTCAGTTATCGGTTTGGCGTTCGTTTCGATTGTCGTTCCTTCAAAATGACAATGTTTACAAGTTTCTCTTGGCATGGTTTTGTGGAGAGACTTGATTTCGAGTTGTCATTACTGTTAACTGTGGGCAGAAGAAGCTCATGAGTCGGGAATCCGAGAAGATGGCGCTGGTGCTGTATTAATGACGCTGCAAGCGACATAGCTCCAGAAAAGAGTAAAATCAGAGTTTTAGTTTTTGTTGTTGTTTTGAATGAGAAAGGTGAAGCGTAGGGAGGCGGTGATGAAGGTATAGTGGAGTTTTGCCAAAATAGACGGGAAGTCAAGTGGAGCATAATGTACAGCGTTGTAGCGTTGTTAACATTAACATGAGCGTCAGAATGAGAATGAATGGACGCTGTGAAGGAATGAATCATGAGGTATTTTAAGTATTCACTGTTATCTCATTCATTTCCAAACCGGATATGGTCGAGGGCTTATGTAATAGAAGGAGGAGCCGAGATTGCATGTCTGCTGGAGCCAGTAGTGGGTGGAGCCTATACTTTAAAGCTGTTCAAGCTGGACAATCCAACAGGTGTACTTTTGCCAATTTCCAATTAAGCGGATTTTATCGTCTTACAAAAGAGACAGGTTCAGCTGGCTTACAGTTGAAGAAGGATACTTTGGCAAGGTGTGAACTAAAAGGATAGATCAAGAAAAATGTAATTTTAATTTCATTGGAGGCTTATTTAAAGTAGAAATGAAACTGTTTGTAACAACTTGTTTGAAGAAAGAGGAGGCAGAGTGGCATATATGCATGCATGTAGAAGATTTGGCGAAAATGTCAAATTCGCAAATCCATCCCATGTAGCTGAGAGTGAGCAGAGGGAAAATAAAGTGTGGATGCGATAGAGGGAAAGGCGAAAAGGAATTTGAGAAACATGTATGAAAGGCGGGAATAGAGATGGAATTGAAATGAAATTTTGATCAAGTTATCACACCATTTTGAATTGAATTTATTGAATAGCAAACACTTACATAAAAGCGTTGAATGGAATCCTGATGATGAATCTTGTTGAAGGCGTCAGTCTGCCTAATAGATTTTTCGAGTTGAGCAGGGATCAAGCAAAAGAATAAAAAGCTATGAGAATTTGAATCGAAATTTAATTTTGGCTGATTTAGGCGTACAGTGTGTGGATCAAGAAGTGAAAGAAATTTTGCAATTGTGTTGGATTAAGTTAATAGAATTTTGTATGATTTTGATTGAGAAGCTATGCTGCTGGGAAAGGAGATGGAGAAAGGAGGAGGCTTTTGGTCTTTTAGGTGTGTTCATTTTTCTATGGATTTGCAGTGTCGTGTTTTATGTTGCTGGGAATTTATTTGCGAATATTATATGAAAAGACACGCGATGGATTGTCTTGGATTTGGTTGGGTGACATGTTTTGCAGATGATTCCGTTATTTATCCAAGAGTCTTTGAGAACAAGACACTGCTGAAATATTCTGGAACTTTTAATATAATTACGAGGAAGCTTTTAAAACTTTGGTGCTTTTGATAGGACTCGCTTGAGGGTAAAATTTTGGAAACAATGTCATTTTGTGAATCTTGAAGACATTATACAATTGTGACTGTGAGTCATTTACTGGTACGTTAGTGAGACTGTGTGAATTTTTCTTTTGGCTTTGTATAACTATACATTATATACTCGTTGAGTAACTTATTGCAAAGTTAACTGTAAATGAGAGTAGTAGGGGAGGCGTGTCAAGTTGTGAGTTATCATGAATTTGATGAATGACTGGCGTAACATGTAATGCTGGAGATAAGAGAAATGTGGTGAGTCATTATTTTATGATTGGAGTTGATTTCATAGTATATTTACAATAGTAAAGAAAGGGTTGTTGTGGTTCATTCATTGGAAACTGGGAGGGAGGTGTGTGCTTTTTGTGGAATTTTCAGCGTAACATGTGTAGCGCAAGTGCAAAGTGTTTTGTATTATTAATGGAGTAAAATATTGGTTATATATATGTAATTTTATGAGGTGAAAGAATTGAATGAGTTGATATAATAGAAATGGACGTGTATGCTTGGAGAAGGGGCGGGGAGGTTTGTGGTGACATGATGTGTTTTTTGATTCTGGATTCCAGTGAAGGGAGTCGTCGGCTGTTTAAGGATTAAAATGTTATTTTGGATGCAAGAAGAATGTTGATCTGATGAGGGTAGGAAGGAAGTGGAATGAAAGTCTGAATGGAGGCTGGAGCATGTGAAATGGCATTATATTATATGGGAATGGAAGTGGGATTGGAATTGACGGGCTTAACTGGCATGTTGATGATTCGAGAGAGATTCAAAAAAAGGGTTGTTGTAGAGCAGAGGATGTGTGTCTGTTATTGTGAGAGAGCTTGAAACGTGGTAAATTATGGGATTGTGAGCTGCTGCTGAGAATGGTACGGGTTGGGATGAATGAAATGTTGCGGGAGGAAGAAGAAGAGTTGATGATGCAATGGAATGGAATGGAATGAATGTCATGTAAAAATTTGTGAATGAAATTCACAAGAGGAGATGAGCCAGGAGACGTGGGGGTGGTGGTGGGAAAGCGAGTGGGTGGGAGGAATGGATCTGGTAGTAGAGTTAACAATGTTAAAGTATATGTGAAGAATTTGACTTGAGATGTTTTTTTGGCAAAATTTGGACAATAATTTGAAGTTTAAAAGTGTGGAATTTGAAAGGGTTTCAAGTGTGTACTTGATTGTAGGTTGGCAGATGGCGCTGTGGGCCATCAAAACGCGACAGCCTGTGGCGAGAAGAGAAGAAGGCTATGGTGTCGGTTAATGGTACATAGTAAAAGGAGATTTTATGAATGGATGATGATGGAATGGAACGTGTACGAGGAAGGGGAAGGGTTGGTTGAATTTGTGAATGAAATTGTATATACTTGAACGGGTTTAGGATTTAGGAAGAAGGTCGAACACTTTTAGCCGTGGATTTTAGCAAGATGGCTGATTCAAGAACCAAAGAAACGATCAAGGTACTTGTGGTGAGTTTGCTGACGACGAGGAAAAACTGTTTACGTTAACGTCAGCAGCAGTAAAGTGGTTTCAAAGTTAAGTTGTAAAAACGGGAGGAAAAAATATTAATGGATATTCGCCGAGACAGTTTGGCATCATCGAAGGTTTGGGATTTTGTGAATGAGAAGAAGCGCTACACAAGTGAGAATGGATACATGTTCTCGTCGGCCTACAAACGAAAGATGGATACAAGTGCAATTTACTACTATTAGCTGTGATAGTTGTTATATGAGCGAGCGACTAACGGAAGTGAGAGAGGGCAGGATATGGTAAACTAGGACTGGGAATGCTAGGCTAGAAGACTGTAATAGATTCATAAGGCGGAAGAGGAGATTTGGAAAAAAGTGTCTTTGAAGAGAAGAAGGTTGTGTAGAGGGCGCGGCGGGCGGTTGGATTTGTGAATGAAAATGATGAAGCAGTTAGTGTCTAGGATCAGCTGACAGGTTGAAAGTTGGAGGTTGAGTGAGTGAGCTGGCTGGACTGGGCGCAGCGTCGTTTGAACAGCATTGGGAGGAGAAGAGAGAAAAAGTGGGATGTTGTGAATGGAAAGTTGATGTGGGAGAGAAGAGGGATAATTCCGTGTGGTTGAGCTCCTATGCTTTCCTCGTGTGGGCTTCAGTTGAGATGGAGAAGAGGTCGGCGAAAGATGAAGAGGGCGCACAGTTGGAACTTGGTGCAAAAAATCTTGGAGTGTTCAGGGACTGTGGGAAGAGCGCGCGGTGAAAGTTGTTGTTGTTGTTGATGGTGAAAGCGCGCGCTTGATTTGTGCAACAATGTGAGTTAGTGCTATACAAATTATGTATTGACTGTGAGACAGGGTTTCTGGAATGAAAGTGAAGCAAGTTAATATGGCGACAGAGTTGGGTCGGATGCTCAAGTGTTTGACGGGGGGAGGAAGCGGCGGCGGCGGCGGCGCGAGGTCGTACGCTGCGCTTCAGGACGATTATGCTCGGATTGGGCTCATTGAGAGTAAGTGCGGGCGGAGGAGTATGTAAAATGAAAAGTAGTTGTTGATTTGGTATCAGAACTTGTGATTCAGAAGAAGCGACAAAGAGCCTTGGTTGTGTAGTTGGGCAACTAACTAGAACAAGTACTCGATTTTTTGGGTATCAGAAAAGTTGAATATGTCGTCGTCAGAATCAGTGTTGTTGTTGGCTTAAGATTGTATTGAGCAAGAGAGGCTTGGCTATGGGGATTGAAAGCGTTTTTGTTGAACGGCTTTGTGAACGGAATGTTTTCAAGTGACGGCTTTCAATGTTAATCAAAGGGGAGAGATTGAGCTGGATTAATGTAGAGGACGGATGACGAGGGCGCTTTGGTACTTGTGGCGTCGTTTGTTTGCATTGAGCTTGATATTGAATTAAGAAATGGGTCTGGTTGTGGGATTTGAGAAGGAGAGTATGTACTTTAATGGACGGATTAATGTACTTGTTATTATTAATGTAGTTTTGGAACGTTTTGAAGGACATTGCGAAGAGGTTTTGGAGTGGTGAAAGTAGGGGATTTGCGAATATTTTTTATGGAGAAAAATATATGTGATGTGGTTATTATCAAAAGAGGAAGTGATGACGCCAACTGGCGGTTGATGATGGAATTACATTTAGGGATGTTAAAGGGTTATGTATTTAATCACTTGATTTTTTTTTGGTTACAGAAGACGGAAGTGGAGAGGGAGGAGCTGTTGTGGACTGTTCATTTGAAGATGAAAAAGAAGAATCATGTGGATCGGAGAAGAAGCTGAGTGAACAAAAGAAGAATAAGCGAAGAAGAAGCAGTAGTAGCAAGAAATCAAGACCTCGAAGTGCTGGAGATATCACAGATGGAATTCTAGTCGCTGGTGGAGCTGGAAGAGGAAACATTTTGATTTTGAACGGCGGAGGAGGAGGAGGAGGGACGGCTGAGATTTTGGGGCAACAGCAGCAGACTGGAAGTGGGGGTGGGGGTTTTTTGAGTTTTCTAAAAAAGACTTCGAGTGGAGGAAATACAAAGCATTTGGAGCGCGGCGGCGCTATCGTTGCTGGAGGACGGAAAGCGAAGGAAGCTGAGGACCAGCACCAAGACAAGGATCGGTACACCAAGTTTCCGGTTTCGCCGCTGAGCTTAGTAGCTAGTCAGGGAGGTGGAAGGGACTCGACGCATGCGCTGCTGACGCCAAAGAGTAGTTCGAGTACGACGACGACTTCGACGAGGCATCGGTTGATCCAGAGTCCGAATAGATTACTTGCTCAGGCGGTTTCGTCCTTGGGGCGGAAGGAAAAGAGACTGGAGTTGAAGACCAAGTCCAAGTCGGATAACAGTTTGCATCGGGTGGCGATAGGAGGGGGCGCTGCTGGTAGTCGAAGAGGAGGTGGAACTGATGACGAAGATTTGGACGGAAGACTGCTGAACAGTGTACAATTGGGGGATCATGCGCAGATACGGTTGCCGTGGACAGGGTTTCAACCGGTGACGAGTCCGAGGCTGAACGACCTGAGCAGTGCTACGAGGGTTCGGGCAGTTGCGCCGACGCATCGGAACCAGTTTGACGAAGAGCAGGAGCGGTACGTGGAAGTCGGTGGAGGGAAAAGTGGACGGCTTTGGACTTGTTCGAGTGGTGTTCGAAGAAGGTCGAGGAGTCTTGAGCGGGCGCATAATTTTCGGATATTTCCGACTTCGAACGTTATCAAGAGCGGCGGATACTCTTCGACCAGCTCGTTGGAAAGGCCTGGGAAGAACCGGATACGAAATGTGCTGAGCAAAGAGGAGGAGGAGATACTTCGGAGGAATATTGGATCGCTCAACCCCGTTTTGCCGCCAAAGACTAGGAGGAATTGGGGAGCTCCGCCGTTGCCGGAGAAGAAGAAGCCATTGTTTGGGAACAAAGTGTGTACTTCGTTGCCCGTGTCGTCGTGTAGTAGCAATAGCAGTGTTGAGGACGAGGGGTCGTGTTCAGCGCCACCGTCGCCGCCACCGAGGCCTGCGGCCTCGTTGAAAAGCAAGTGTAGGTCAGGAGGTGGGAAGATGGAGACGAGTTCAAGGCCGTCGGCGGCGACACAAGGTACTTCGTTCCAACAGCCACAGGCTGTTTTGAGCGTCGGGACTGCGATCGGGGGGACGAGTGTCCAGCAGCAGATGCAGCAACAGCAGCAGCAACAGAGGCTTCAGCAGGAGGAATCGGGGACTTCGCGGGGGGCTTCGGGGTTCATCAACAAACCGTCCAAGGGGTGGCTGCATCCTGATTCGCAGTTGGTCCGAGAGGGGGTACAGTATACGGTTCGGGTGAGTAGAATATTTTTTAGAAGATTTTGCAGAAGTGGCACGTGATGCTGAGTTAATGACTAATATATCGTTTGACGTCTGGTGAATCATGTGTAGGGCTGAATAATATTATCGCTGTTGATTTGGAGCGGAGCGGAAATGAGTAAGAAATATAAGGGGGAGGATGTGTATAGTGACAAGTCTGACTGAAATGGCGTTAAAGATGCTTTAATGAGAGTCGGAGAACGTGCCTAAGTGGGCAAGATTATATATTCGAGATGTAGTGACAGGCTTTG
Organism: Sphaeridia pumilis; assembly: GCA_034698345.1. Classification (NCBI taxonomy): domain Eukaryota; kingdom Metazoa; phylum Arthropoda; class Collembola; order Symphypleona; family Sminthurididae; genus Sphaeridia; species Sphaeridia pumilis. The sequence goes on along the minus strand of JAQGBJ010003832.1, from coordinate 4,949 downwards.
GTGTTTCCGGTTGTTGTGGTGTTGGAAATAAACATATGGAATCATGAATATAAATGCATCAATAAGGAAGAAGAAGCACATTTATGTGTACAGGAACTGACGTTAATACCAGGCATTAAAAGCCTTAACCGAGCTTGGGGATCTTGTAAGAATTAAAAATGAGTAAACAGTAGAGACAGATGATGGTAGTGTTTTTTGGCGGGAAAGGTCAAAGGTGAGTCAGAAGTTGCTATAAGCGAGATGGAGGTTACGTAATTGCATCAACTGGTTTAAAAGTGTGAAGAAATGGTTGAGCCGTTGTTTCTTAGAAGGATGTTGAGGAATATGGTTGAAATAGGCGTGAAATAGAAGGAGAGGCTGAAGATGAGATCCGAAATTTAGTACCGGATACATGAATTTTTAAAATGTTTTTCTTTGGTGGCTGCTACAGGTAAAGGGATGGGACTGATGGAATCGTTTACAATTAAATGACGGAGAAGAGCAAGGAAAGCGATAAGGAAAAAAGTGGTTTATAAATACTGGACCAAGGTTAAAGCAGGGGACAATCTAGAAAAGAAATGGCAAGAAGAGAAAGAGGCTTGTGCAATAATATATATTTCAAGGGCGGGAAAGCCAAGAAATATTTTTAAATATAGAAGATAGATGCAAGTTATAAATTGTGCATATTGAACAGTGAACGTGAGAATAAGGTGCACGAGCCGTTTTTTTGTGAATGGAAGTTGAGTACGTCTTGAGGTGAATCGAGGGAAGAAAAATGTTAATGGAAATGGCAATAAAGGCGCAATTATGGTGATGAGCTCAGGTGAGTAGATTGGATGGAAATGGTAAGATGCAGGGGCTTATGCAGCTCCTTCAAAGTTTGATGAAGCTCGACTATAGTCTTCTCTGTGTATAAAGTCATTAAGAGGATGACTGTTGATTATTTATGAACAAGAGGGGGGGGGTGAAGAGGAGGATTTTATGGAGAATTTTTACTTGGTGGAGGGGTAAAAATACGGAAGGTGAAGGAGTTTAAGAAAATTATTGAAGAACGGAAGTACTGGAAGAAGTACAAGTACAAAAGTGAAAGAATTTTTTTTAATGTTGCAGGAAAAAGTAAAGAGTTTGGATATTTACTACTGTAGGAGCTTTGAAAATTCGGTTCGAGAGCTGAAGTTGTGAACTGGAAATGTTTGAAAGAGGAGCCTCATACAGACAAGGGAATTGTGGCCATTTAAAGGGAAGAAGAGTAGGAGTAAATGTGTAAGTTTTGTGGAAGAGGATTGAAGTGGGCGGAATGGCGGCATAGAAGTCTAGGCAAAAAGTAAAAGCTGGAGAAGAACAAGTGGATAGAGGAAATGCAGATTTTGGTTCGGAGAAAGCGGGGGAGAGTAGCAAAGGCAAGTATTACGCAATGACATAATTGGAATTTGAGGGGAAAAGCTTGAAATTTTGAAGGATTTGCTATATAAAATATTCCGTGGAAATTTTCTGAAACTTTTAGAAACTGACATAGATATATAAAGGAGGAAGCAAGGGGAAATTGAAATTGGATCTTATTCTAGCGGATTGAAGACAATTTGAAAGATTTGTCATATGGCGAGCATGTAGTTGGGAGACAGAGGAAATGGGAAACATGTCAAGATGCGAGGAAGCACGTGGGTGCCCTAGATTCTTGCTGGAGTGAAGAAGACGACGTATATCCTTTGTATCTTTGGCTTGTGTAATGGTATAGAAGATGGTGTTGTTTTGTAATGGCGTCGTAGTAAGTAGTAGTAAATGTTGTAGTAAATGGAGAAGAAGGAAAGGTAAATATTGAGAGAGAGATGAGACGAAGGAGTATAGCTGGTAGTAGAGGATACAAGTTGAATGAGAAGAAGAAGATACAAAAGTTTAAACCGGAAGTTGGTGTTGTTGTTGACTGGAAGGTGTGTGTGTGTGTTTATGAAAGAGAGAGGAAATGTATATTCAAGTTGGTTGACGGATGCATGGATGTGTTGTTGGTGGCTGGATTAGGATTAGAGGAAGGAAGTGTATGTACATTTTGGAACTGGATTGTCCAGCAGGGAAGTGAGTCAGAGTTGGAGGAAGAGGAAGCTATGCGACAGATGATGGAAGCGGATGTGATGATGATGATGATCATGTGGTGGCTGCTGGAGTCTGGAGATGAGGCGGAAGATGAGCAGTTTTGTCCAGGATGCAAGTGTGAAGAGGTTATGAATGGACGAGGAAACGGTGGATGTTAGAAGTATAGTGTTAAAGGGTTATGAATGAAGCGTGGGTGGATGGAAGAAGAAGAAGGTGAGAAATGTTGAAAAAGCGGGAGATGAGAATTCAAGTTAGTTGGAAAAGGGCCAAAGATTGGAAGTTGGATTCAATGGGATTGAAATGGTTGTTGGTGGGTTTGAAGAGCGGCGGAAAAGTTATCGGGTGTTTCCGTCCGGTGTTTGTGTGAATGGGACGGACGGAAATAAGAGGACGTGGCGGCGGCAGAGTTGGAATGAGACCAAACGGGTGTTAAATGGTTCATTGAGAAGAAAAAGGAGACGGACATGGCGCATATGGCGAGGTTGCTATGCTGAAATCAAGGCGGAAGGAAGGACGGAAAGGATGTGCAAGTTGTGACGACTGCATCAGGACAGGAATATTGTGACGGGAAAAATTTGATGATTCAACATGGAGTTTTGGAATTGTGTATCTACAACATTAGAAAAAATGTTGAGAATTGTGCGGTAGAGGCGGAAGGAAATGCTGTTGTCGGTTGTGGAAGTGGAAGTTGAAGTTCCGATTTTGTGGGGTATCAATAATATCGGGCTTCATTAGGATTTCCGGGGGCATAGGAAATTTAAAGTGGAGAAGCGGCGGATTTGAAATCTGACTGAGGTTAGGTTTCGTTACGCTTAAGCGAAGGATATATATAATTACAGTTTGCAATGCAATCAAGTAAAATTCTATGAAAAAATGTATCATCGTGGTGTGGGTTCTGAGAAATTATTGCGTTTGAAATGACAGGTTGACGTGACTAATTAAAAATATATAGTATTTCCAAGTAGCCAAGGGGGAAAACGGCAAACATTTCTTGGAACAAGATTCAGAGCTGGAACTGATTGAATATTGGCAGGAAAAATAATATATATTTTTCGCTATATACAAAGTATATAAAAATAGGAACCTGGGACTGACGTATATGGATTTGTGTCGGGCTTGTTTGGGTAAACAAGTGTAAATACGGTGGCTTTGAAGAAGAGCAAAGTGTTCGGGATGATTGGATGTTTATTTGTTGGAGATTGGGTAAATTGTTGACGTCATACAGGAGCGGAGTTGGTGGTGGTGGCGGCGGAAATATATTGGGAAAAGGTTTAAAAGTTGTTGGCGGTGGTGCTGGAAAAGGTGAGAGAGATATGTAACAAGGAGCGAACAAGATACAGACGTAAGAGGATTTGGAAAGAGTCCAATTAAATTTCCGGTGGAATGAATGTTGCAGAATTTGTTGGAAGTGTGGGTTGTCTATGGTGTCGGGAGTCGGCTGTCGGGTGGCTTGTAATTGGCGTGTGAAGGGGGGAAAAGTTTGCGAAAGTAGTTTGCGAATTTATGCGAAAATTGTTGGATGGGGGAAAAGGATTGGGAAGAGAGCGAGAGAAAGTATATATGAGCGAAAGGTATACATGGGCACGTGGTGGTGTGTTTGAAGTGGACTGAAATGGTGTTTATTTAGGAGAAAGTGGAGGATTACAGTGGAGAAAAAGTAGTTTTGGAAACATGTAGTTTTGGTGGGTAAAAGGCTCGTGTCTTTGCATAAGATTTTGGTGGAAATTGGCGAGTCTAAATTTAGAAGGCGATGGAGAGCCAAGTGGTTTGATTGAATTCTGGAGGGGGGAGGAGCTTATAGAGAAGGTGTTTTTTCTATTGGAGTGAAATGACGTAATAACTAAATGTGTTTTTTGATTTTGTCCCCGCAGTATATTGGATGCCTGGACGTGAACACTTCGATGAAAAATTTGGACTATGACACTCGGTCTGTGATTGCAAAGTAAGTGTGGATTTGATGAAGTTTAGAAATTTATTTTTTAAGATGTTTTTGAAGGAGTAAACAAGGATGGTTATTTAACGAGATGTTTTTTGGATTTTTTTCTAGGGAATGCATCAACCAGGTGTGTGAAGCGGCGGGAATGAAGTCAATCGATAAGAAGAGAAAGGTATGAAAGTTGTTTGCGAAAGTTTTGGTGGGTGCGAGTGGGCGATTCTGGGAAAAAGAATTTAAAGCTTTTTAATGGTTTAAAGTTTTGGGGAATTTTTGCAGTATATGAAATAATGAGAAGCTATTTTTGGGCGGGAAAGAAAAAAGAAATTTCTTTGCAGGCTGCGGAGAAGAAGAATGAAGCGTTGGAGAGTTATGAATAGGAATTTTGGTAATAAAAATGAAAAGAAAGTAGAAGAAAAAGTGGAGAATTTGCGTGGGTGGATCAAGGGACAGAAGAAGCGGGTTTGGGAAGTAGCGGTGGTTTATGAAGGATTCCAAGAATTTAGCCGGAGGGGCTCGTTTGAAGGGGTCTGCGTTGACCGGAAGTAGAGGCTGAAGAAGGAATAATCGGGTTAGAGTGGCTGGAGGGAAGATGACAAGAAATGAAATAATAAATTTTTGCGGGTGTAGCAGGCTTTGGAGAAAGTGGTTTTGAGAAAAGTGAAAAGTAAAAAGAAGAAGAAGAAGTAGTCGGCGGGAAACTCTGGTTGGGGAGACGACGAGAAGGGAAATTGCGTGGGTGGATATAACGAAAAGTAAAGCAAGTTTTGAGGAGAAAGCTATGGGACTGTTGGTGTAGTATGTGAATGTGTTTTTATTGATTTTCTTGGTTGGAGTAGGGGCAAGTGGGATTTTGGCGAAAAGACGGCGAACTGGAGTCTAGTGAATGGGCAGGAGGCAGGCTGGAAGGCTGCTGGATAAACGGGGTTTGTTTCTTGTTGTTTTTGCA
>JAQGBJ010003831.1:0-11612 GCA_034698345.1 Sphaeridia pumilis | reverse complement strand
AGACGAATGAATCATTAAAATGAACTTGATTTTAGAACTGATTTCCGACATTTATCCTTGATACGCAGCGACTCATTTCCACCAATAACAAGATCCAACATCACTATTTTGCTGTGGTAATTCAGTCATACAAAACTGCGCAAATTAGCCGCGCGTTTTGCTCACATGAACACATTTTTTCCTCTACGCAATGTGCGGAGAATTAAACCACAGGAAAGCCACAACGGGTGATAAAGTTTTTATGTAGACTCCTAATTAGAACTAAATTTTGGGGTTTAGCTCCTTCTTTGATTTCTTTAAGTTAGAACTTCAACCTTTGCAAACCACAGGTAAACCACATCTTGAAGGTTAAGGGAAAAGTTTGGTATTTTGAGACCAGGGCGTGCCTGTTCTGCATTTAGTCATTCAAACTATTAAACCCTTGAAGTATCTCTGAAAAATGGCCGAATATGATAAAATCATGTCGTAGTACAACTTTGTTGAAGTTCAAAGATGGGTCGAATTTCTGCCCATTCCAGATGGACAGCGCTTTTCGTTGCCTCTTGTTACATATCATTTGAGCTGATAACTTCTTCTTCTGCAGTTGGCTTATTTGAAGCACCGAACGTAAGTATCGGATTCAAGAGTGAAAATTGATTGTCTTCATCTGATTTTGTTTGAGGAGTCAATTAGGCTTGAATTGCTTTTGTAATGTATCGCAGGACTTGGACTCTGAAATTGACATTGATATTCACAGGAGAAGCGCAGTTGGCGAACCCAGGCGGCGAGGTTACGTTAGAAGTGCTAGACATTTGCCCTTAGCGAACAGACGTAGCCGAAATAGAGAGATTTCATCACTCGATTCAACGATACGTAGCGGTGGTAGGGAGCTAGAAAGCCATGGGACATATCAGGAGGCACTTCTCAGGAGGTTCAAACGCCAAGTCAGTAATAGTGGCGATGGCGTCTACAGTGAGGAGGAAGACCATAGAAATTTCAGGTCAGGAGAAGGGTCTGGGGATGACGATGAAGAATTTCCGTCAGGGGACGGGTCTGGGGATGACGATGAAGAATTTCCGTCAGGGGAAGGGTCTGGGGATGACGATGAAGACTTTCGGCCGGGAAAAGGGTCTGGAGATGACTATAGAGAATTTTGGTCGGGAGAAGAGTCTGGAGACCACAATGTACGCCTGAACGCTTCAAACTCAACGACGGCGAGGCCTCAAAATACGACTGCAGCACCGGCAACAACTTCAGCTGTGGTCTACGCAAAACCTAGAAACGAACTTTGTAGTGCCTCTGAATTCGAATGCAGTTCTGGAACTTGTGTCCCTGCCCATTACCGGTGTGATAGAAATTCGCAGTGTGACGACGGTTCTGATGAATGGGAATGTCCAACGAGGAGTTGGGAAACGATGACAACTGAACCGACACCGATAACCTCCACGACTCGAGCGCCACATGTAGCAACCCCCAGGACTCGAGCGCCATATGCAGAAACCACCAAGACTCCAAAGCCACATATAGGAACCCGCACGGATCGAGTAACATATCTACCAACTCTCACGGACCGAGCGCCACATGTAACAACCCCCAGGACTCCAGCGTCACACGTGAAAACTCCCACGACTCGAGCGCCACGCAGAACAACCCCCAAGGCTCGAGCGCCACGCAGAACAACCCCCAAGGCTCGAGCGCCACGCAGAACAACCCCCAAGGCTCGAGCGCCACATGAAACAACCCCCAAGGCTCGAGCGCCACATGGAACAACCCCCACAGACCGCGTGCTACATTTAGAAACCCCCACGGACCGAGCGCCACATCTACCAACCACCACGAATCAAAAGCCACCTAAAACAACAACCACGACCCAAGCGTCACCTACAACAATGACAGGTATGGCGGACAAAGGTGTTGGTACAAAATGCCGAGCCAACGAATTCGCGTGTACCGAAGAAGGTCCATGCGTTCCAACGTCAAGCCGATGCGATTGGAACTCCCAGACATTTAAAGTTTTGGATAGTTCGACTGTTTTGCTCACCTGGGAAAAACCAGCTCAAACAATAGGTCAAATCAAAGGGTACGAAGTAACGCTGAACGGTAGTGTTGAGTTCGTGGCACATCAAGGAACCCTCACAAATCAGGTCTTGAACGGCACGCAAAAAACTACATTGGAAACTCCACTTACAAAAGCCAAATTTAAATACCAATCTCCGAACGCCGAATTCAACTTGAGGTGAGTCAAGAAGTTGGATATAATTTTCAGCAATCTGCAAAAATTCGAATAATTTTATATGTTCATTTTTTCAAGCCTGTGCGTTGTAACTGAACCAAGTAAATGTGACCAAGGCAATTCATCGGAAGCTTGCGCAAACTTCTCGGCCCAGCACAAAATTTGCAGCGAATCACAGTTCACAGTAGTGATTTTGGCTTTAAAAGACTCAGCCGAAACAAAGATATTCAAAGGCACCGAGACCTATGAATACCAAGTCGACAAACCGATCCTGTTGGACTGTCAAATTGACGAACGATTCAAGGAGCCACAAATATCTTATGACGTCGAATACAGAAACGGATCTAAATCCCGTCTTCGAAGCAATCAAATCCCAAGCTTGAATTTGCTCTTTGCCTTCTTGGAAGATACCTACAACGGCGCTCAACTTCGCTGTGGAGAAGAAGTTGGGGTTCAACAACAATTTTATGGCTCCGCACCTGCCAACCTGAAGCTTGGTGAAACATCCCGGTTGCATTCATATAAGCAAATAGATTCCTTGGACCCCAGGATTTACACGTGGTGCCACAAAAACAACACTTGTTTGCTTTCGACAAGCAGCGGCGGTATCCTCAGTTCCGCAATCAGCAATTTTGGCTTCTTTGAAATCAGGATGGACCCACCCGAAGTACTGGTTTACGAAACCAGTAATACTGAAAAGGCCCCAAAAACTGTTCCATTGCCAGAAACAGCTTCAATGAAGGCCACCGAACGTGCGGTGATCAGAGCTGACCCTTCAGGACCGCAGGTCATTTGGACGCATTCGCCAGGTGGTCATCTTTGGCTAACCAACGTTAAAACGGGTGCATCAGTGGCGCTTAAAAAAAATTGTGACGTCTTCGACATGGACGTTGATTGGAACGAACAAGTTGCGTACGCCGTATCCGATCAAAACCGGAAAAGAATTTTCAAACTCAATCTCAAGGACACAGCGTCCTCTGTTACTGGAATAACTGTCGATGAGGCAATTTCAACGATTGCCGTTGGCCAAAATGGTAGCATTTATTACGTCAGCGAAAGCGGGAAAATTGTTTGGCTGAATACGCAGATTGGTTTCAAAAGAGAAGTCTTCAGAGGAGATCCGCAGGCGCTTCCAAAAAGCTTGATTGTTCAGAATGACGGCCAAATATCGTGGGTTCAGGACTTTTTCAACAAAATTTCTGTCGTATACACAACTCAAACACGACAGTTGTTCAAAGATCAGCCGCAAATTTTGAGATACGTGGCGAAGGGTTTGCTGCGAGGAATTCTTCATGATGCTATTCCTGGAGCAACTTCGAACTGCCGCGCCAACTGCGCTCATTTGTGCAAGCCCGGATTTTCCTGCGGCTGCCAATGGAAGCTGAGGTCTAACAATGTCACTGCTTGCGGTGCTAAATGGATTCACACAGTCGTATCGAACGCCGGAGATGGTGGAGCTACCAGAAGTAAAACTTTGATGACCTTCGACTTTTCAAAAACCACTGAAAACGTGGGAGAGATGCCATTGACTTCAAACCAAATCAAGCTTATTCCGCAAGACGGGTTTGGTATCAAACCTTGGTTTTTGAGTGGAACTCAAAAAAAGAGAACAGTATCCAACCAAGCAACTACTAGTACTTTCAAAGTTTCTATTCGTCCTGACATAGTACTAACGGTACTGCGAAATTCTTCTTCAGACTTTGCTCACAAAATAATATTTGTCAACGGATCCTGCATTCAGATTCTTCACACTGAGACAAACAATACCTGGAGTATGTTTTGCGGTGCAATAAATTCAGAAAACGTCATTGTTGATACCAAACACTGGGCCGTTTTTTGGGAACACAAAAATGAGAAACAAGTATACATGACGGAACTGCAGTCCCTGAAAACTCGGCTCGTCATTCCTTCAGAATACTTTGAACTTGAAAATCCTGAGCCTGGGAGATTGACTCTTGATTCAGATTCCAGCATCTTGTATTGGATTCACGGTTCTAAAATCTGGGGCAATAGCTACAAAAGTAGGAATACTACAATACCAACGTCTATCTGGAACAGCGCTTTAACGCCAAAGCAACTTGAGTTTCACGAAGGATTTTTGTACTGGATTGAGACAAAAGATGACATGGACCAGGTGGCCATTTTTGACATCGACATTGGAAGCAAGCAAACGTTAATCTCAAGCTCCAGCTCTATCGAATCATATTCCATTCAGTCGGATGAATTTGAGCGATTTTCCCCGACCATTACATGTAATGAATGTTCACATTTCTGCAAGAAGAGCTCCAACGGGGAAACAAAATGCTGGTGTCCATTCGAGAAACCAATGTTGGCCCCAAACGGAACGTGTCACAAGCCAATTCTTACTCTAGTTCAAGCAATGCAAACGCAAAGTTCCTTAAAAATTGTGGAAACTGGAGGAAACCAGGATGTACCTGTGGAAGTATCTTTCCGTTCACTGCAGAAACAAAAATATTTCGAGAGTAATGAAAACGCTCAATGCTGGCTTAAAGGCTCGCAAAATCGACTGGATTGCTTAACACTGAAGTACGGCAACCGCAACAACAATGAAGAGAAAACTTTGGGTCTTGCTCACTCTGAAAAGCCGGTATTTTCGTTGAGTTCCAACGAACGACTTGTAATTTTCAACACCGGGAACGAAACTGGCAAATATGGCTCTTTGACGCTCGCTAACATTACAAACGGAGAAAAACTTGAATTCGAACCCATCAAAGAAGCCCTCGGAAGTCCATTTGCTTTTGACCATCGCCGAAAGCTGGCTGTTTGGTGTACGGAAAGGGAACTCAAATTTCATGAAGTTGGAGGAAGTCACATGGACTCCCACGAAATGGCCATTGAAACTGATTTCTGTGACCCGAAAGCTAAAAGCTGTACTTCTTTAGCGTTGGATGAAGTGAAAGGACAAGCGTATTTCATTTACGGCAAGAGAATTAAGCGACTGGACTATGCTTCAAAGCTCTCAAGGCCGCCGGTGACAACTTTGCACGAAACACCTTATTTTTACGCCAACAGTTTGAGCCTTGGCGGCAACGGATACTTGTTTTGGGCAGGGGGTTTTGCGGACTTTGGCGAATTCGTTGAAATGTTAAAAGTGTCTGAAGAGGTAGACGAGATGGTTTCGACAGTCAGAGTTCATAATGGCGGCACGAGCAAAATCTTCCAAGTTCAGACTGATCGACAAGCCTGGCAAAACGCCACTGAAGCATCGTTAGGTCCCAGAGATCCTTGCGAAAATTCCGATTGCACATATTTTTGCTTCCCTGAAAACCGATGGACGTTGACTGGCACTAAATGCTATTGTCCGACGAATATTCCGCCAGAGGCCGCAGGCAAGAGCAAATGCGAACCGCTGTACAGGAAAATGGCAAGCGGCCAGGGATCAGATCCTGAAACAATTACAATCACCCAGGAGGAGGATTCATCAGTGTTGAAAATTGTCTTTGGAGTCTGCTCCAGTGTTTTTTCCTTGGTTTTGACAATAGCCGGTGCGATATTCAAGAAAAGACGCAAGAATCAAGCGGAAGATTATGAAAAAGCTTTGACGCTCTTCCTTGAAGGCGACCAGGATTCAGCAAATATGATTGAAAATCCTGCGGAACGCTCCTACTACGTTCCATTCTCCAAAATAATTCCGGCAGAAGACATCGACTTGAGCGATGCCAAGCAACTTGGTACTGGCCAATTCGGCGCAGTTTTTCTAGCAAAATACAAAGCCGAACCTGCAGCAATCAAAATCATCAAACACGGAAGCGACAAAGAGCAAATGAAGGAGTTCCTAAAGGAAATCAAAATCATGGCATACATCGGCGAACACGCTCACGTCGTTCAAATGTACGGCGCTGAAGTGTCAAACCTTGAAAAAGGTGGCGTTTTGGTTGTTCTCGAGCTGTGCCCTCACGGTGACCTCCAAAATTACCTCAGGAAACACAAAAGCAATTTGAGCTCCGTCGACCCCTCAGAAGTGAGTTTCAACGATGTAAGTACTGGCCCGCTGAACTTCTTCAGGCTCCTCGCTGACTGGTCACGACAAATCGCCCTTGGCCTGGCCTACCTCGAAGAAAAACAAGTCGTTCACGGCGACCTCGCCACGCGAAACGTCCTTCTGTTCAACGATAATATTGTCAAAGTATCCGATTTCGGCTTCTCTCGCAAAACCTACGGCAAACAGTACACAAAATCCAATAAGCAAACGCCACTTCCATACCGTTGGGCGGCACCAGAGACCCTTGATCAAATGGTATTCTCCACTCAAACCGACGTGTGGTCTTACGGAGTTACACTTTGGGAAATTTTCACTCTCGGCAATTGTCCATTTGCTCAGGAAAGTTGGGACTTGACTTTTTCCACAAGGCTGAGGGAAGGAATGCGTTTGGAAAAGCCAGAACTATCGACTCCAGAAATTTATGAAGGAGTTATGATGCGATGCTGGCAAATTAATGCTGACGAGCGGCCGACATTTGCAGAAATCTGCGAATTTTGGAATGCGTTCTTCGAACAAGTGTCAGTAGCTCCATCAACTTCAGGAAACTTGAGATACGTTGTAACGTAGCAACGTTCATTCAAAACACCGTTCAACTCAATATTATTAATTGTCAAGAATCCAGCATACAGAGCCATGCAGACCGCTGGGTATAATTTTAGATAATTATTTTACCTCTTTTATCAATAAACTTATGACTTAATAATGCTTTATAATACTGCAAGCACTTTCGTTCTTCGGAAAATAAAAGTAGAGATAATACAGGGTGTCTACAAAGTCCTTGACGGGTCTATCTTCGGCCATAACTTTTGAATCTGTCAACTTACTTTCATCAACTAAACGCTATTTGATAGAGAATTTCATGAAGCGTCTAACAGTGTGTCATGTGACCATGGTTGTCAATGTTGGAGTCCGTGATTGACCCGGAAGCGCACCAACCTCTTTTCCATCCTCCAACGCTCGTGGAGGAACATGGAACGGAGGTTCGAGCAGTTGCGGGTCAACGACGGCGCCCATATCGAACACACTTTAGTCATACCGTTAGAACCGCAATGAAATTGTCTATCAAATAGCACTAATCTTAATAAATTATGCTGTCAGAATCAAGAGTTATGGCCCTGTGAATACGAACCGTCAAGGACTTTGTAGACACCCTGTATTTGAATTTGACGAACTTGATTTCACCATGTTTCACTCATACAAAGACACCATCAGCCACCTGAGAGAAACTCATGAAAAGTGTTGGTGAAGGTTGGTCCTGCTGAAGCCTAAATTGCTACTTATTTACTCTGCTGAGAAAACTAAAAACCCTGAAATATTGGCATAACCTCACAGAACATAGTCGAAGTCTTTTTTGTTTCTACCCGCAATCGCCATTATTATTGTTAATGACATAAATGATCCACTGTTGTTGCTCTTAGAGTTAGTATAAATATGGATACAGGATAGAGGAATATTTTGAAGAAGTGCGTTCTGAATGCAATTTACTGACTAGAGCTGAAATGACCAGCTCTGTGTTGAATTCCTATGTGGCAATAATGCAAGCATAGGAGCAATTGTTTTTTATGTAAGTTCTAAAGGAACGTAATGAACAATTTGAAACACGCCCGTTAGTATTAAACAGCTCTTGTTAGCTCAGTATTTTCTTGTTATAACCTTTAAATCATACCGTTCATATATTTCTGAACTACATACTAGTGATTTTAGTTTGATGTACAAATAAATAGGCAATATCTGGAGTGCGAATTTAATGCTGTCAAAAGCTACGATTTGGCAAATCTGGCAAGGCCGTAAAAAATGACCTTAGTTTTGTCATTGGGTGTCAAGCAAACTTCAATTACAATTTCTTACTACCTAAACTCGGCAGAGCTCGTGTAGTAAAGTCGACCGAAAAACAAATTGATTGATTGAGGTTCTTAACAGGATGCGATAAGAGGAAAAAACACTTGAAAAGTATATCTCTTTGGATGACCATGGTGAACAACTTTTAGGATTAAGGATTCCGGCATTCGACTAGTAAAGCTGAATGTGGTGCTTGGTTTGTTGCAGCGACTGCCTCATTACCGCATAAAGAAGGAATACTGGAAATTTCAAACAACTTGAGAACCAACAAAACCCAGCCCAAGATCGTATTAAAATGGACTCTGAAGCAACAAAACAGCACCAAAAGGTACGAGATCAAAAAGCTCAGTTCACGTTTCTCAAGGACGTTAAGCTTTATTTTGTATTTTTTCTCAACAGCCTTTCGAAGGCTATGGATTTAATCCAAAGCTACCGAAACATTTGCTGGAGCGCCCCGAAGAAGTGGACAAGCTTCACAACCTCCTTTTGAACAGCGAAGAGCTTCCAAAGTTCAACGGCGCGAAACTCCTTCTCATCAAGGGCAACAGCGGAATCGGAAAGTCAACACTGGCCAAAATGCTCGCTCTGGACCTGCAAAAGCGCGACGAAATCGACAACATTGTTTGGTTCACCGGGACCCATTTTGAAGTGCTGGACCATGCCTTTGCTGACCTTGGGGAAAACGTCTTCGGCAACGTACTCGGCCTGGCTGCGAATGGTTTCGTTCCCATTGAAGAGAGTGCTCCCAGCGTTTGGAACGATTTGTACAGCAGGAGATCATTGGTAGTCATTGACAATTTCCAGGGGACCACTCCGAAAATAGCTCTGAAAACGCCAGAATCAGTGCTGGAGCAGTACCTGCCGAGCGTCATCAACCTGGATGCGGAAAAGCAATTCCGGCCGTTAATTGTCGTTACGTCGAGAGCTGCAACCTGGACTTCAAGCGACTGGAGCAGCTATGAAGTGGAACTTCTTGGCGATCAAGCAGCAGAAAGCTACATTGTGGGAGCTCTGGGTCATCTTTACCCCGAAGTCAAGCAAGAATGGCGTCAGCTGGTAGACCACTTTGGAACCTTGTTCGTCGCTTTAGAAGCAGCTGTTAATTTTATACTGGGGACAAACAAAAGCCGAGACCGAACTGCAGAAACATCCACGTACACCATCCAGAATCTAATCAATGACTTGAATGGTCATCATGCCCTAATGGACCTGGCAAAAACAATACGTGCGCTGAAGGAGAAGGATGCCATCGCCGCCAAGGAAAAGAAGAAAAAGCGTGGCTTTTTTGCTTGCTTTGGCTGTTCATCCCCTTCGAGGATCGACGTCGTCTCTGAAGTATCTTCAAAGTCCTCCGAAGTTACAGCGGTACCTCTCCAGGCATCTCAAGGAGAAGCCTGGATCAAGGTGGAACGACTGAACGAAATGTGGGACGTCTGTGCCATGTTCGTTTCCGCATTGAAATTGCCTGGACTTCCAGGCGTACTGGGAATGAAGATACTGGATTTTTTATCTTTTCTACTTCCGAACGATATTCCGGCTCTGCTGATTGAAACTATTGGCCTTGAGCATGGTACTCTCGAAGGCGGCCTTAACAAAGAGGCACTTGAAGTACTGGAAGATTACGGGCTCATCAAGCTGGATCGGGACGCAAGAACTATCAGCGTTTCACCATTGCTACAACAACATCGGCGAATTTTCTTACAAGAACGCCAGGCAGCGGTTGGATTCTTGAAATCGTGCTTTGCTGAACTGGAGCGCCAGAACCTTGCTCCAGCTTCTGAGCAATGGAAGACTCCTGCACTCGCTGCAGTTTACCAGAACCTGGGTTATGTCTTGACAATTCTGAAATTGGATATGCGTAACAACGTTGGATTGACCAAACTCGGGCTGGACGTCCTCGACTTCATAGCTGACCGCAAAGACGTGGGGATGATAGAACTGGCCTTCACTTTGGACATATTCCGGGACACAATGGGTCTTACTGAGTTTTTCAAGCATGCAGATCCTATTGCCATCAGCCAGTGTCTGAGCTACTTGAAAAGACACTTTATAGTTACAGCTTCAATTGATCACTGTCTGATGTACTGTCTGATGTGCACGAAGCAAAGCGAAAAAACGTTCCAGGACAAGGACAAGGGGACGCAAAAGTACAAGGACTACTGCATGGCCCGAGGTAGAATTTTCCGCGAAACCGGGATGGTTTTCATGGAGAAAGGCGCCATTGCCAGATCCCGGGAACTTTGCTTACTGTCGTTCAAGTCCTACATTGAAGGTGGTGCCCACGATAGCGATGTTAGCTTTGGAGGTCTTCTCGAAACCCTCAGCATGGGCTGTCTGTGCCTCAACAGCGTCAAAGAAGCAGCAGAAATGCTCGGTGGTCTCCTCGAGATAAGTGATACGAGAGAGAACAACGTCATCCAGCGAAAGTCTGGCCTTCTGAAGCGTCTTTTGGCGCACATGTTCGCGGTTGATGGGCAATACTTTAGAGCTATTGGGCTTTTAACGCAAACGCTCGACTACATGGAAGCGTCATACGGCAAATTTCACACGCAAAGCTGTTCGGCTTTGGTGGGGAGGGCTGAAGCGTATTTGCAAGCTGGCGAGGCTGCTAAAGCGATTCAGGATCTTGAGGAGCTGGAGCGTCGGTTGGAAGCGAAGCATCCTCAAACGTCCTATTTGTGGGAGAAATTTAGGAGGCTGAAAACCAAGGTTCCGGAGGAGAACAAGAACGAAACGAAGTAGTTATGATTTTGCACGACTAGATGGCGAATAAAATGAATGTTGCTAAAAATGATGTTTTCATTTCAAGATTATACAATGATTATTCCTCCTATAATCAACGAAAAGAAACGACCTAATTTTGAAACTGATTTCCGGCGTTAATTTTAGTTTATAAACAAAACAGCCACTCGTTTCCAGAAGTAAAAAAAACGGAAACCCATGAGCATTTTCCTGTGTAGTCGACTCATAGTTCAAATGTTCGCCTGGCAGTTCCGATACTCCAGGCATGTGTCGCTTACAGCATAAGTTTGAAATCATTCACTGACTGAGAATATCGGAAATATCAATCTAAAAGTGACCCATTAAACTATCAAATTGTTCTAGTCTGAAAAGCGTCTGGAATCTTTTAGTTAGTTAATTGTACATCTGACCACTTTAGGGTTTAGCTTTCTCTAACAGAATTCAAGTTTCAAGCCAACTTTCTTTTGTTCACCTTGTAGATATGTATCTACGAATCGGTAAACGAAAGATACAATTTCTCACCGCCAGATGGTACCCGGCTCGCCCAACCCAAACATAAAGCACATTTCCAAAAAACTGAATGCGTCCACTCTTGAACAGGATGAATTTTGCTTACAGCTCGTAACTACAATTTGTCAACGTTTTAGTAGCATCTTACGGAAGGTTTACGAAGGAACCCAAGTTTTGCAAGAAGAATTGACGTAAATTAACCATACTTATACTCATGTACACACATCTCCAAACTTTGACTTGGTGTCCAAATGGCCGGTGGCCAAAAGTCTGCAGGCTTCTTCTCCATGCTTATATTTTCTCTGT